>SOPF01027031.1:107593-124371 GCA_012979155.1 Hypericum perforatum | reverse complement strand
ATATATATATATATATATATATATATATATATATATATATATATATAAGGTTGGATTGCACCTCAATCTCACTCTCGCCGTGTCTCTATCTAATTCAGTTGTGGAAGGAGTAGTGTCTGTTTTTCCTGATACGAAGTATCAGCTTTTGACAACAAGATCTTGGGATTTTCTGGAGTTCAGTGAGACTGCGAGTCGAAGTTCGCAGTCAGAGAGTAATATTATCATTGGAATTATTGACACCGGAATATGGCCTGAACTGCCAAGTTTTAGCGATGAATGTTTTGGTCCTCCTCCAAAAAAGTGGAAAGGTGCTTGTAAAGGCGGCAAGAACTTTACTTGCAACAAGTGAGTGTATGCATTTCCATTTTTAGATAATAAAGCTAAGGTTATCTACATATAACCAAATAGATTTTTAATTTTAAACCAACGTTTTATTTGCAGTAAACTGATTGGAGCTAGATATTATGGGTCGTTAAAATCGGCGAGGGATACGGAAGGCCATGGATCACATACCGCCTCAACTGCGGCAGGTGTTGCCGTAAAAAATACGTCCTTCTTTGGTTTTGCACAAGGCACAGCCAGGGGAGGTGCCCCATCTGCTAGGATTGTTGCATATAAAGTGTGTGATCCTTTCCTAGGCTGTCCTGGTGCAGATATTCTAGGCGCATTTGACGATGCTATTGCAGATGGAGTCGATATCATAAGCATATCACTTGGAACGTATGCAGCGACGACATTCGACCAGGATGGCATCGCCGTTGGTGCCTTTCATGCAATGGCAAATGGAATTGTCACCTCCCAGTCCGCAGGGAACGCTGGCAGCGACTTCGGAGTCACTTCGAGTGTTGCACCATGGCTGATCTCCGTCGCAGCAAGCACGGTGGATCGTCGCTTCATCACTAAGGGCGTTCTTGGCAATGGAAAGACTATAGTTGTATGTATCCCTTCCTCTTTTCGTGTTTCTCAATCATATATTTCTGGTAACATGTTTTTTGTTTCCATCATTCAGGGGAATTCGATTAATTCATTCGACTTAAATGGAACCACGTACCCGCTCGTAAATGTAGATTCCGATGACCATGTTGCTTCGTTCAAGGGGAGAATAGTGGGAGGTGCTTTTGATATTAACGGTGCTGCCGCAGCTTATGCAGGGGGAGCTGTTGGTGTCTTCTACATGGACGATCAATTACCGGATATTTCCGCGGTTGTCCCGATTCCTGCAGTGGCTTCACCAAACGAGACTGACTATAATCTGATCGTGAAGTACATAACATCAACCAAGTAAGTTGCCAAATTGTTGAATGTGTTGTTTAAATCGTTTCCGTATCCAATAGAATAACGTTTGATGTAATTTCTGCAGAAATCCAACGGCAACCATAATGAGAAGTGAAGAAATTAAGGATACTTCTGCACCTGTAGTTGCTTCTTTCTCTTCGCGTGGGCCAAACTCAATTCTGCATGAAATCATGAAGGTAACTTCTTGCTTCATACTTAGTTTTCCAAATGTCGTAACAAACCTCATTGGTGTAGTGTTTTCGGTTGTTTTTTCCGCCATTGAATTGCAGCCCGATGTGACTGCCCCTGGAGTAGAAATATTGGCAGGATATTCTCCCATCGCTCCGGCCTCGGATTCCTTCGAAACAGACAAGCGGCATGTACAATACACCATATTATCCGGAACATCGATGTCATGCCCCCACGTCGCGGGCGTTGCTGCCTATGTTAAATCATTCCATCCTTACTGGTCTCCTTCAGCTATTCAGTCAGCCATCATGACAACAGGTAATTATCATCATACAAGATTTAAATGTTGGAATAACACATACCTATTTCGATCTGGATAAGCAGAGCACTGATAACCCTTCACCTTGCAGCAACCCCTCTGGATCCTACTGCAAATGAGGAGGGTGAATTCGCTTACGGGTCCGGACAAGTCAACCCCGTGAAGGCAGTTCATCCTGGTCTCGTCTACGAAGCACTAGAACAAGATTACATAAAACTGCTATGTCGCGCTGGCTATGATGAGAAAACGCTTAAAGCGATCACAGGAAATAATAGCACTTGTCCAAGAGGAAGTGTTGAGGGTCCAGTCTTGGACTTCAACTACCCTTCATTGACGGCTAAAGTGAACCAAGACACTCCTTTCACGCTTAGGTTCCAAAGAACAGTGACCAACGTTGGAATTGCCAACTCCACTTACCATGCAAAGGTTTCTCCAAGCCAGAAATTCGATGTTGAAGTGGAACCTCGGGTCCTCCCCTTCGATTCGTTGAAGGAGAAGAAATCTTTTACCGTCGCCGTTTCGGGTAAAGGTCTTAAACTGAATGTATTCGAGTCAGTTGCACTCGTGTGGTCTGATGGTCTTCACAGTGTTAGAACTCCCATAGTTGTGCATACAATAGCCACGAGCAATCCTTGAGTTCGGGATTTCATTGATAATGTTTATGGTTAGTCTCTAAATAAAGTTTACGATTGTTCTCCTCCGTTTCATTCAAATGAATAAAACAGTCGGAGGGTCTTGTTTGGTGTACCAGTAGAAAGATAGGAAGAAATGGTGGTCTACCATTACCATTAATGAGGAGTTAAGGAAAATATTTTTAAACAAAAAAAGAATGGATAATTTTATTTATCAATAGAATAGATCATGTCTTATAACTCACAGATATCATATGAACCACAATCTGAAATTCCATGAGATACTTGACAGAAACACATGCTTAGCCTAGTGGTAGATCTTGTGTCTGAGATGCAAGAGTTTACCATTACGCTAAATCGAATACAACTAAGATTGATTTCCATGCAAAGAACGGCATAATTTACAGCCAAAATGCCGAAGGGAAATCTAGTACAACCGAGCTTCCGAGCGAAGCTTGTCAAGCATATATGTCTCTGTCATGTGCCCATGCCTTTAAACAAACTATACACAAACTAATAGGCTAAGGAGAGATTGTTCAAAACAAGAGAAGGCACAGAACAATGCAGCAGAGAAGGAATATGGTTACTCTGTTCAGTGATTTCTCGAGCTGCAACTCCTGCCTTCTCATCCTTGGAGTGTTCGCCAAGAGAGTATTTGGGTTTGGGTGAGGATAAGCGAACAAACTCATGTGAGAGGTTCCGAAAATCCTCGCAAACACTAGCTCTCCGAACATCCCAATCACAGGGTAGAAAATGCTGGTCATTGCTGTGCTTCGGAAGCTCGATGAGGCCATACTAGCATAATCTCCATGAGGATCAGGGAAGTACTGCTGATGATGATAAAATGACTGAGACTGCGGTGGGAAAAGGTTGTGGGGGAATTGCTGATGCTGATCAAAAGTGTTTGTAATCAAAGTATTCAACAAAGGTGGAGGCCGACGGGGTACATCGCTGTCCACAGAGGCTTTCTTAGAATCTGCATCGGGTTGAGTTGCTCCGCGGCCATAAAGAGGTACCAGCGAATTTAAGGAAACATTAGCTTTGCACACAGGACAGTTAGGCTGCAGCGGGTCAGCCTCGAGGGAGGAGCTTTGAATACGAACCCACTTATAGATACATGCCCAGCAGTAAAGGTGACCGCATAGGGTAACAACAGGTTCGTGGGCGGAGTCTAAGCATATGTTGCAATCAAAGCAGCCACTATCATCGTGTTGTGCAGCTCCCAAGGTGGACATTGATTTCCACTTCCCATCAACTCCGACAACTTCATGGGATCTAGTATGTGTTTCACGGGGAAAGAAATTTCCTTCCATGGCCATCTTACCTGTTTCAAGAACAATGGTACTCAGCAAACAGAACGGAGTGGATCATACAAAATATGACTCGGAAAGCCAAATCATCAGAGGCATAACCACATAAGCTAGAATATATCTTGATACATCTGTAAACTTTAAATGGAACCATGATGGCAAAATTACTTGAAGGGATTATTGTAACTGTAGTGGCAAGGCTTATGCAGACTCGCATTCACCCTAAGGCCAACAATTTCTTTGTTGCCCATCCTATCTTACGTTTGTTATTCACAAGCTTCATCTTTTAGATTCCTAGTCTCATCCAACACGCCCCAAAAGAGATCCAAAGCAGGGAAGGAGAGACTACCAAGTCTCTAATGCCATACCGATCTAAACTCACCATCTTCCCTCCGAGTTACAATCTTGAGTCCTGCTAAACGCAGCAGATCACTACAGTGAATCCTAATCAAAGCCAGATAATTGTAATTTGCTCATTATCCATCATTCTTAAATTTGTTCATTTAGACATGTACCCTCAGAAACGAAAAGATAGATCCAGTTGGACAATACCAGCTATGGACAAGAAGGCAAACAACAGAACCAAACCACACATGTAAAGTGTCTAAATCCATAATTCCTTCACAATTCTTAATAATCATAGATCAAAATATTTCACAAAAGAACAACAGAGAAGAAAAAAAAAACCCACATGCCAAGTTCTTAATAAAAAGAAACCAAAAACAAAAGGGAATTCCCAATCCTCAAATCTACCTCCAAAGAACACCCTAAGCAACAAAGAAATTAAAACCCATCTATGAAATCATCTCAACATCAATTAATTAATCAACAACAACAAAAACACAGCTCAAGAATTAAAACCCATCATCTGCAGGAAGAAAAAAAACCCAGATAGAAAAAAGGAAATTACCCAAAAAGATCAGATCAGGAGAGGAAAAAGCTCAAAGAAATGGGTAAAACGATGCGACAACTTCAACGCCAAAGTGGCAGACCAGAGCCAGAGAGAGAGAGAGAGAGGGAGGGTTTGGTAAGAGGTGGGCTCTTGGCAAGAAATTGGAGTTAATACCAATAATGATGAGATGCTTCGCGATTTAATAATAATAATAATAAATTAATTATATAGCCATGTCATGTCATGTCGGCTTCCTTGTTCTAAGTTGTACCTAACGTTTTCTCTGTTTTGTTCGTTCCTTTCCAAGTGTAATGTAACGCCTCTTTGCCGGCAAACCCACCCAATTTTTGTTTTCTTCAATACAGAGAATTTAATTGGTTTGGTCATTTTCTCTAACGCATCTGCAGGAAATTTGTTTTAACTTTTAACTGTTGTTTTACAGTTTTATCGGGGTGAGTAGCTTTTTTTTCCAAAAATAGGTTCTAGCTAACAAACTTTCGGTTTCGTCCATGATTAACCCTTATCTCCTCTGTTTTTTTGGGTTTTATTATGGCCAGGGTTATTAAATAATTAAATTGAGATTAATCAGTATAGTGAATCAAAATACTATATAGTATTAGTCAAAGATGGATGGTTTAGGGTGTTTTTCTAGTTTAACTAGTTTGGAGTTAGAGTTCGTAAATAATAACGGTTTGTATAAACTTTGTCATCTTTCAAATATTCTAATGACTCAAATTTAAATTAGTATACAAATCTTCTTCAATTTAGTAAATATTTGAATTTTTTATCATATTCAAATTAAATTCGGGTATACCAAAAACTAAACAATGATTGGCGATGCCTTGCAACATCAAAGTCCTAATCGAACCAATCACTCGTGCTAAGGAATAATATACAAAAATGAAATATAATGAATAGCATGAGACTTACGTTTAACCAGCACTCGGTAATATTGGGTTCAGAACTAAACTTTGAAATTCAATCAATTATATCTATATCTCTTATCATATGAATAAATTAGGACAAAATAAATGCATTAAGAGAAGCACTTTATTTGAGTCCAACATTGCTCGAAATTGGCAAAAAAAAAATTATTGTTAGTTGATAATGACGATCTTACCTTAAACTTACTGGGAATAATCTCTGCACCTCCTACCTTTGTATAGAAATCATATCTCATTTTGTGAGATCCCCTCCTAATTACTAATTAGAAGGCAACTTCCTAAATTCAGTGCGATTAAACTCAATATTGGGCCCATTAGGCCCCGATATTAGCAGACCAGAACAATGGGCCCCTACAAGTATTTCGTTTCAATATTTTGGTAATATTTTGGTGTTCGATCATGTTTTAATAGACCTTAGCTAATATCTCAGATATATTTAGTCAATTTCATAGCAATACAATACTATACTTATACATCTCATTTTAATATTTAGCTCCACGATGGCTTTTCTGTCAACCATCATATGACTGACCATCAATTTCGGCTAAAACCGTAACCACATGAATCAATACCGCAAAATAGCCAAATTCTAAACACAGAAAATTATATTTTGGTGGCACAGAAGAGTGTGCAAGTCGTACAAGTAAAATCGACGATTGCGATCCTCAATTTTTTTGAGTCCAGAGATCTCCAGAATGTCTCACGTCGACCCACCTCCTTGTCCTCCAGTGTTTGTGTATCATATGCGAATCCCGCAAAAATTCTTGACTTTTCCGAGATTGAAATTACCAAAATGGCCACTCTGACATTGAGTGAGATCAATTTTTAATTTTTTTTAAATTTAATTTTAATTTTTACTGTGATTAATTTTTTTATGGGATCACTATTTAATTTTAATAGAGACATACATTAAAAATACAATAAATTATTAAACAAATAATTTTAAGTAGGAGCATTTACGGCCACGGTTCATAACATAGCTCCACCCCTGATGCCATCAAAAAAATAACACAACCATTTGCACCGATATCATTAGGCAATTTATTGATGAAAAATATTTCTAGTGACAGAAAAAAATACGAACACAAATACTGAATTGATCAATAAATATTAAAGGTCAAGACAAAATACAATGAAAGGACTCGCCGAAAAAATTCGTGTTGATTTTAATTGATCGGATATGAAATTCATATACTCAGAATTCAATCCTAAAATGATTTAAAGAGGTGCGTGTTCCATGTTTTTGCCTTTTTAATTAATCTATCGAAAATTGTTCCAATATTTGTTGACAAAGAGAACAATAAAATTGAAGTGCGGGTCCCATCTCATGTTACGCATGTTTTAATATTCAAGGAAATAATAGTGGCGCACATAGATTATATAATTCCTGATATTATGTTGCCACGAGTCCAATTATTGAAGTTTTTCAAGGTAACAATCTTTTATAAAAAAAATTAATGATGGTGTATTTCTAAGGTTTTGAAAGTTAAACTTGTTAGTTAAGATTAATTAAGCATTCGTTATTGATTTTTTGGAAATGTTTTTTGTTTTTTATTGGGATGTGTCGTTGAATTCAGCGGGTTCGGTCAAATGGCATGATCGTAAAAAAGGACCAAACCTGTGTGGGCTTTTTATCATGGTTTTGAATACCGACCTGGAGGTCGATCCGGAAATGGGTCTGTATTCTGGGTTGATCGGTCGGACTTGCCATATTAACCGGATTATTTTAGTATAATTTATTAAAATATATAGGCAAATAGGTTTTTTTTATGTAAAAAATATATATATATATATATAATTCCGGTCGAATCGCCTGGTTCAACCAGATTTTGGCAAAAATTCCCGGAAAAATCAAAAATATTCCGGTTGAACCAAAGACCGGTTTTTAGCCTAAATACGACCCAGATTTGTACCTGAAACGCGGTCAGACCGGTCGGACCGCCGGTCGGACCGCGTATTTCAAAACCATGCTTTTTATTCCACCAAACTCCACGCGTCAAATCCCATATTTAGACAAATCCTTCAACAACCAAACCCAATACTTCCTTCCGTGTAATAACAGAAAGCCTGAGGCCTCCTTTCTTCAACAAAGCGAAGGCGCGCTAAGGTGATCCGTGACTCGCCAATTCCATACGGTACGCGTTCCAGTTCGTTAATATTCAGAGTCGAGAATTGTCAGACACGTGTTTTCAATTCGTATGATTTGAAATCAATACTTCTTGGGAATAAGTTGTGTCAGGTTTTTAGGATGAATGCGTTAGAACTCTGCAAGTAGAGTTTTTTCTGTGTTTGTTGTTCAGCTAGGGTCTAACCTGGATTTGTTGGTTCGATGGGGTCTGGTTCTTTGACCAAAGAAATGGAAAGGATGATTGAATTTCGTGTAGATGCGTTAGAATTTGGCAGGGTGAGCTTTTTTGCTGCCTCCGTCTGGTCGGGTCGAACTTGGATTAGTGGGTGATGCTGGGTGGTTTTTTTTTCACCTAAGAAATGAAGGATGATTGAATTATGTGTTTGATTTTGTTGGTGGGGGTTGCAGGAGAAAGAAGCAGATGGAAAAGGCAACGGCCTTGGTTGCGCAATCGCCCTTTGGATTCGTTGCTTCCAACAGGGTCTTGCCAGTGGCTGTCGGATCCTCTGTTGCTCGGTTTCCGGTTAGGGTACGGCCTGTTTACTCGTGCTCGACATCCGGATATAGGAGATTTGGGTCTGGCAGGCAGAAGTCGGTGGTGGTGAGGGCATCTGCGTCATCTTCATCCTCACCGTCGTCGGATTCTGCTGGTTCTATTGCTCCGCTGCAGCTTGAATCCCCCGTTGGCCAGTTCTTGTCTCAAATACTGGTGAACCATCCTCATCTTGTGCCTGCTGCTGTGGACCAGCAGCTTGAACAGCTTCTGATTGATCGTGAGGAAGAGAAGAAACAAGATGAGCCCTCTGCTTCTGGCACCGACTTGGTCTTGTACAGGTTGGTTGTGTGACTTCTGCTGAAATTGAATTCCCGGGATGGTGTCTCATGCTTGATGTTGTATTTATCAGGAGGATCGCTGAAGTGAAGGCTAATGAAAGGACGAAAGCTCTTGAGGAGATCTTGTATGCTTTGGTGGTGCAAAGATTCATGGACGCTGAAGTGCCTTTGATACCCACGATAGCTCCCTCTTCTTCTAATCCTTCCGTTCAGGTAGACAAATGGTCGATTGAGGAGAGGAAGTTTGAGAAAGTTCACTCTTCTGAAGCATATGAGATGATCCAGAACCACCTGGCTATGATTTTGCGTAACGGAGTGGGAGATATGGCGAGTGTCGCAGAAATTAGCAAATTTTGGGTTGGGCAGCTCTACGCAGCAACAGTGATGCAGGGATACTTCCTCAAGCGAGTTGATCAGAGGTTTCAGCTCGAGAAGACGATGAAGCTCCTCCCAAGTTCATTCGATGAGAAAGGTAAAAGGAAATCAATCGGCGAGGATACTTATCAAACTCTTTCATCCCATCCCGAAGTCTCTGAAGACTGGTCGGCCGGAGCCAACCCTGGAGGTTTTGGATTTGGCTTTAGAGCTTCAAGGTTGAGGAACTATGTCAATTCAATTGACAGTGAAACTATTAACCAATATGCATCCGTAAGATCCAAGGAGGCTGTTGCCATTATTGAAAAGCACACAGAAGCACTATTTGGACGGCCAGAGATTGTCATTACACCCGAGAGAACCATTGATTCTTCCAAGGACGAGCTTATCAGGATCAGCTTCGGGGGTCTGAAGAGACTAGTTTTGGAAGCGATGACATTCGGGTCTTTCCTCTGGGATGTCGAGAGTTATGTCGATTCAAGGTACCATTTCGGCCTTTACTAGACAATGTGTTTCCCTAACAGGGGCCATCCAGGCCTTATAGTTCAGTTGTGACTGACAACAAATGACAGGAAGTGCTTTCTCGTTCTTGGTTGGTAGTGACAAGAAGTGCTTCACCCATTTGTTGTTTGATTGTAAATTACGTGACTTGACCAAGTAAATTAGAAATTATATTTTAAAAACATTTTGCCGACCTCAAATGTAGTTTTGCTATCTGAAAATTTTATGGTTGTATGAAGAACCTGGTTTCTAGGAAGATTCTTGTCAGACAGCAGTTGATGTTTGCCCTATGTCAGAATCAGATGTGTCTCTTTTTCCTGTTATGATACTTTTCAGGGTTTGAATTCTATTTGTTAGTGTTTAATCTCAAATTTTAAGCTTGCATTTCGTCACTCGAGATCTTCTTCTTGAAGATGAATTAGCAATTGCATTTGCGAATCGAACTATTGTCATCATTAATTAGTTGACATTATTTCTGATATCACAGCTCCCAAACTGAGAATTTTACTTCTACAATCCCCTCTCCCAGAGGAGTTCCTCTCCAGGAGAGACTTAAAAATGTCATTTTCTGATTTTTAGTAGTTTAGTTTCGTGTATTCTGATAGTTACTAGAGTCAAATACAAAATTTAAGTCCATCTGAGAGAAAAAAAACGAAGCAAAAAAGTTGCAAAACTATAGGTAGACCTGCCAAAACCATTGCTATACATAAGCCATTGTGAACCAACTAGGAAGCTAAGTGGCTTCTATAACAACAAAGACTGCTGTTTTCCTTCTTTCGTCCCCTGTCCAAGTGTAGACATGTTGAAGTAGACTGTATGGTTCGCTCCATTTGTGACAATTCGCGGCAGATGATTATTGGGTTAGTCTCTGCGTCTCATTTTGGTCGTTAAGGGTCTCGATCAGGAGAGGGGGAGCAAATTGCGCAGTCCCTTGGTGCTCGTCGGAGTCCTGGCAGAATGAAAGAATGATCGTATCGATTGACATCTCCACCACTCCAAAGAAAAGAGTGGCGACGATATAGCCGAATGCCCAGCAGATCTGCAAGAAGCATTTGATCGTTAGATCAAGCGGAAAGTAGTGTCGTTGCATTTCACTTGCATGGCCAAGAACGAACATGCTACATACCAACACGGGAAACAGCGGGGAGGATATCTTGTTGTGAGAAGACCTATACTTGTGGGTATCCAACATGAGAAATGCAAAGACAGCACTTGAGAGGCTCACACAGAGTTTTCCTAGAAACAGAATGACATCTCCGATCACATTCACTCGACCTATTCTCAGGATGTTGTTAATAATTAAGTCGGTCGCTATAGCAGAAGCCGTGCAGAAGCTTTTGCCTGTTATAGCAATCTGCAGAATGTACAACCATCAGATATGTGAATGAGTGAATAGAACTAACCCGCTTCTAAGATCAATGAAAGATGCCACAGTTCAGTGATTTACCATTATATATGCATTACGATTCACAGATTTGATCGTCCATTCGATTCCCTTGAAGCAAAACTGAGAAGAGTGGTGGACCGTTTTGCCAAACCAGCTATTCGGTGCAGTATTGTTGCCTTTCAATCTGCGGCGAATTGACTCGAGAATGAAGCGAATTGACTCCACAAATGAAACAACCAATGATCCAAGGGCTACAGAACCAAGACTGTAGCGCATTAGCCGCTTCATGGATGCAAACACTGGCAGGAAAGGGATCTCAACCTGCAATGCAAACCACAGTATATGAAACAGAACAATGCAGCAAAGACTACAGAAATGTCAACAAGTGAGGATAGTAGTAGCTCACCGATATCTCACCACGAGCCCAATAATAGGAGGCGACAGAACCGGCTATTACAGTTGAAGAGCATGCGATGAAGAATTGTGTAGCCCAGTAACACCCGAAAAGGTGAAAAAATATTGCAACTGCGATGTGAGGAGTATAGCGGATGCTATAACCACAGCAGCGATCACAGTTCTCCTTCTTAGACAGAAGATCATAGGCACAGCAACTGAAATTGCAGGTATTTTGGACAACCTGGCCTGAACTAAACAGGTGTAGAGCAGCAGAAAGCCAGAACATGTAGAAGATTGCAAGCACTGCATACGGTATAACCGGAAATATAATAAGGGCTTGAACTTCGCCAATGACCTTAGCAGCAACCTACAACAGAAGAAAAAATTTTATATATTGGTGATCAGAAAGTTTAATGATCAACGAGAAAAACACTGCCCATTAGTGCCACAGCTGATGGGAGCAGACATGCTCAGAATCTTAGACATATTGTGCTTGCCTTGAGGACAGACGTTGCCATAAGGATGCGCCGGGCAACAGCAATTGATGTGAGAACGGCGAAGACCATTATGGCAGTCATTAGAACTGCAATTGCTCGGAGGTGATTTAGTTCCTGAAAAAAGTAAACCACTTGAGCAAATCACAGTTTTCTCGGTTTCCTTGTTTCATAATTCCGTGCGCAGAACATAAAAAAGGACTCACCCTCCCAAATACTCGATCATATGGATCATGCCGACCAATAATAGGCGAAATTGCATCGTTCCCGATCCATCCAGCTGGAAAAGAGCAAAAAACAGAGAACTTAACAAGGTTTTAAGCATGTCCAATATGCGATTTGGCATCTCAAATAGCTGGAAGCACTTTGAAGTTTTTCTAACCTTTTAAATAGTTGAACATTGTGACCGATATTATAAGAACATTAAATACAGCTACTGTTATCCAAGGCATTGCAGTGACAAAATGTCGTATCATCAGCAACCAAACCACTGACAGAAACAGCGGTAGAAGTGCTCCACAGACAATCAAGACAGGCCATGCTTTTCCAACGTCAGCCATGTATCTCTGCAAAACCAATATAGATCACAAAGTTTGTTAAGCACAATTTTAAGACTCGGTTAAGCAGGTAAGCATGAGTTTATTGAGAAAAAGTTTGTTATAATACACCAATCAAGAGCATATTAATTTTGGAAAAGAAAAATAGGAAAGAAAAAAAAAGTTTCTTCAACCTTTATCACTGATGACCGAGCATTAATAGACTTGTGAATGGATTTATCAATCATAATGTCCTCATTGATATTCACTCCACCCATTTGCTCCCAATGCCGCATAGATATGTTTGATGCACGGGCAATAAATTGGCACCTCCAATACACTAGCACGTGAAAAGAAGAAACAATAAGTTAGTTTATTTCCTTAAACTGTAATGTATAAGCATTTGAAATCGAAAGAGCAACCACAGCAACAGGAACACACATTTCGACGTTTATCTCTTGACTGGGTCCTAAGACAACATGCTCAAGTAGCTAATGCAACAGAAATCCTACGAAATGTACCAAAGTATTTCGTGTTAATAACTACTGAATTGAGTATAGCACCACAATTTGTTCCACCTAATGCTCGGGACTCACCATTAATACTGGGAAATATGACAGGGTAACAAGGACCTTGTAGCTGAAGAGAAGAGTTCCTCATCTCAGGAGTTAAGAACTCAAAGTAATCATAGTTCCTATCAATCCAATCACCCATTTTGATACGAATGTCACCCTCTGGGTAATCACAAACCCAGTTAAGGCCGTCTTCCGAAGGCGCGGGACAATCCAACAAGCATATACTCCGAGCATCCGACAGCTCGACTTTGCTATCCTTCACACCACTAAGATACACCTGGTTCGGGTTCACCCAATACGTAACCTCCATCCGACGAAGGTTAGGATCCGCGTGCTTGTCCCCGCACACATTTCCCTTGTAGTCCAGCCCATAGGTAAGCCTGACAAGCAAAAAAAACAGCTGTAGTGATGCACCATAAGCCTCAAAGCCAACAAAAACTTCACAAACAGAGCAACCAACCTATAAACTCACAAATGCCAAGTAAAGGAACCATTTTCAAGTACCAAGTTTCAATCTTTCCATAAACCAGTAACACAAGGAGAATTCCCAAAATGGAAAGACACCCACTAGGGGTTTACCGTTGAAGTCCCACAACAGCATAACTCTAACTGCTACTCAAACAGAGCAGCCAACCTATGAACTCACAAATGCTATGTAAAAGAACAATTTCCAAGTACCACGATTCAATCTTTTCATTAACAAGTAACACAAGGAAAATTCCCAAAATGGAAAGAAACCCGCTAAGAGATTACAACTGAAGTGCCATAACAGTTAACAACAGCTTAATTACACAAACAAAGCAGCCAACCTATGAACTCACAAATGCTATGTCAAGGAACCATTTCCAACTCCCAAGTTTCAATCTTTCCATAAACAACAAGCAAAATTCCCAAAATGGAAAGAAACCCACTTGGAGTTTACAATTGAAGTGCCACCACAATAAACAACAGGTTAATTATACACCCTAAACCTCAAAGCCACCCAGAACTCCATCTACTACACAAACAGAGCAGCCAACTTATAAACTCACAAATGATAAGTAAAAGAACCATTTCCGAGTACCAAGTTTCAATCTTTCCATAAACAAGTAACACAAGCAAAATTCCGAAAATGGAAAGAAACCCACTTGAGGTTTGCCATTGAATTTCAACGACCAATTAACAGCAGCTTAATTACCTTAATGGGTTTCCTTTATTGAACCCAAAGCTGGAATTGACAATCATGGAAACCCAAAAGGCAATGAACACCACCAGGAAAGCAACATCCCTGCATTTCCTGTTGCGGCTTATGATTCCACCAACTTGTGTGCTCCCATCACTTGATGGGTACCTCCCTATCACTGCCCCTAGTGACCCTCTCATTACTTCTTTGTCCAAAATCTCACCTTTGGAAGTGTGGTTCCTTGGAATCGGAAAGGGTTATTGAGTACAGTGAGTAAAGGAGAAAGCCCTTTAGAGAGAGAGAGAGAGAGAGAGAGAGAAAGAGAGGGTTTAGTAGCACTTAGCAGCAGAGGCTAGTGAAAGTGCAGAGCTTAAGAAAAAGGTGTATGAAAGCAGGGAATTTACTAGTGTGGACTGTCTAAGATCTGGAATATTTTTTTTTTGTTAATTATTTGGATACATAATATTTAACTTATTATAAATTTGAATAGGGTAGTATTTTTAAAATGTGAAAACCTTCTACTGTGTCCAAGATCTATGAATATTTTACCCTTATATTGTTTTTTTTTTCTTTTGAAGAGTTGGAAAAGTGAGACCATAGTTTAGTGGCTTTCTTGGCTTTTGTTTTAAGACAAAGATTGTTTGTTAAGAACAGAATCCATGTCTTATGGCTCTGATTAAGACAGTTCTGGTGGCTGGCTCGGCTTTAGCAGCTGAGCCGAGCGGGATTATCTCTTCCTTTCTTTCTTCTCTGGAATTTAAACGAATTATTAGCGGTTGGTTTCACATTGTGCTCAGTTTTTTATATAATCTGGTATTGGTACGTGGCTCGGAATAATCCAGATACGAATCAGGTAAATTTTGAAAAAAGAAAAAAGTTAATATTTATTATTGTTATTAATGACTAGAAGTCAAAATTTTAGATAAAATTTAGTCATCTCAGTCATGGATTAATTGATGGGTTGCACACTTGCACTCATAATTTATTTACTAATAAACCAACATCAGTCGCATTAAGGTAGCATGTGGTCCAAGTTGTTCTTTTCCGTACCTGCGGAAAGCTGTTGGTTATTTTTTTTTAGAAAAGTTAACTGGTTATTAAAAAATTATTTAGTATTGGTAATTAATTCATTGTCTTGATCTCAATATTGAAGTTACAGGTTATGACTGGTTGCATACAAATTAGGAAGTTATTTCATTTACCAACGAGTTCAAATAAATATTTACTGATGAATTTATAAAACACTGCATGTGGAAATATATTTTATTTCAAAAAAATCGACGTTTAATGTGTTATAATTAAAATTCCAAACTGTTGTAGTTAAATTCGTTCTAACTAAATTACAATTAATGGAAGTGAATGATTATTGATCTGCCATTTAATGCTATGTTCTCAAAGTAATCAATAGATTTCATAACTTTAATGTCTCCGACCTTATTTTAAAAAGTGATCAAATAGTTAAGACAATATAATATTTTATCAAAAAAAGATTCGAACTACTAATTAAGTAAGCAAATGAGTAAATAACCCAAAAAAATTGCACTAATCACTATCAGAAGAGAAACCAAACAAATATCTTTTTAAATAGGAAACAGAAATATGTTCACTAAAGGACAAGAAAAAGTCAATAATGCCCTTCACTACCACCGGCGTCGAAGTCAACGCGATCGTCGTCGTCGTCGCAATGGTAGACCGATCCGACGAGCCTGATTTGGTCCTCCAAGTATTTTCGCAACAGCAGCAACCGCACTTCCTCCTCTTTTCTCTCCTCATCGTCCCGACGGCGGCGCTCCTCGCATCGCCCGAGGGACCGGTCGTCCGGGCGGAGGGTGTCGTCTACCATCCGTTTACGACAGGTCCTGAGTAGTAGTTTCGAGAGGAAGAAGAGCGGGAAGATGGCGCATACGATCGGGAGGAGGATCGGGGCGAAAACCGCCAGTAGTAACCGCCTCCGCCACCGCCGCCGGCTCGGTCCGGTTGAGGTCGAGGCGTGGTCAATTGACATGTTTAGGAATTTAATTGTTCGTAAAATTTGAATTCCAAATATGACGGAATTGATATTTTCTGTGAAACTTTGGGATTTTTAGAGCCGAGATTTGGGAACTTGATTTTGATTCTTTGTGAATTGTGAATCTGATTCGAGTGTTTCCTAGAAGTTGAAAAATTGGATCAAAACTCGACCACGTACTTAATTTTGGTGTTGACCGATAGTCACAGTTTTAAAGTTTGAAATTATTAGTCTAGTCAAATGATGGTTACAGTTTTAAAATCGTCAAAATTTATTATAGTCATAGCCTCGTTGATGAATCAATAATGGTTGAGCCCAACAATCAGTTAACCTATAGTTCAAATTAAGAAAATTTACATAGGAACTGTGGATATTGTTTTTCTTAATATGATTCCACTAGATGATCAGGTCTATTTCGGATTCGACATTAATTGGATAGCAAATAAGTTGAGGCAAATTATACTTATGTAGCGAACGCCTATATAAAATTATAGAGTTGAAATGGACTAGAAACTATTTTCAAAGCATTTCTCTTTATCAAAACCAAAAAAAATTACAAGTTGGATTTGTGCAAATTAGACAGAATATTAATCATCTGCTTGACAAGAACCATATCAACTGATGCTTTCTTCTACTTTCCATAGGCTTGTGCACGTATACGAGCGTAAAATTGGTCCCTGCGGCTTTTATGTTCCTGCTCTTTCTGCTGTAATCTACTCATCACTGCCGGCAATGTGTTTGCAGGATCTTCTTCGACCATAGCTACGACTTTCGAGCCTTTGTTGTCGTACATCTCCTTGACGATTCGCGCCAAATGTGCC
>SOPF01027031.1:90264-107583 GCA_012979155.1 Hypericum perforatum | reverse complement strand
CGTGTAAGATATGGGATGCATATGCAACGGCTCCTGCTAGTTGGCCCTTGCGAACGTCCGCAAAACACATGTTGTCCTCTTCGTCGTCGGTGATTTCCCTGTACCTCATCGTCCTCTGTTTCGCCACAGGAGAGCTCCCTTTATCAGGTGCCTCCGCGACCCTTTTCCTCTTCCTCGTTGTACCATTCTCCTCGGCTGATTCTAATGAATGGTCGGAGTTCGAACCATCTTCATGCGGCATAAGTGACACAAACTCCTCCTCCGCGGTTTTCTCACCCGAAACCTTCTCTTCGGCTGCACCATCCGAAGAACGATCGGATGTGGAGCCAACCTCCTCATTCTCGATCATCCGGCCCCGGGCTTCCTGAAGCAACAGGCAAAACTTGGCAAACTTTTCAGGTTGGTCCATTAAACTGTGCTTCACTTGGTGGACGGCGACCACCATCTGGCTCTCTCTGGATTGAGTTACCGCCGACGATTCCGACATGGTCGAGTAGTTCTGGTCGGTCCACTAATTATGTCTCTTTCTCTGATAATTTTCCAGAGAAAATTGAGTTTATGTTGGTATTACTTGCAGGAATTTGTGGGAGAGGGATGTGTGTGTGTGTGTGTCTATATATATATAAAAAAAGTTGCGCGTACGATGTTTCCAATAATTTTCAGGAGTCGGAGTACTAGTTTAATTGCATGTGGTGTTCTATTCGTGTTTAGATTGGTCTTTTTCCTGTTTTAGAACGGTCCGAGCTGGCACTTGTCTCCTTGATTACTACGGGATTTGCCTGATTGGTTACATATAGAATTCATTTGATTAGGAAACTGGCTAATAAAAGATACTTGGTTCATTCACAAATTTTAAATATTTTTATTTAGCTTTCTTTTTTCACGATAAGTAATATCTTTTATATAGATTTCTTGTATGATATTATTTCGGAAGAGCGTATAGGTAAGAATTTTCTCTCACTAGTACAAATCCTACCAATTTCGATTAGATTTATATAAATACACCATTTCACATTTGATTTTTCCAAACGAAACAAATTTCTGTCATCTGGATCCAAGCATGGACTAACTAATACAAGCTTCTTCTATGTTTTCGATTTTTTTTTTTGGTATATTCCGAGTTTATAAAGAGATATTTCATTTAATTACATGCACAAACTATACATGGACCGATAAGAGAAGAAAGTCAACTCCTCCATTTACTCTGAGCTAAGCTGATGATCTCTTCTACTGGTCTCTAGCTGATATTCTAAGTTGTATGCATAATGCACGGCTGTTTTACACTGCTCTATCTCTCCTAGCTGGCATTGACGTGGATCTTGAAAACCCGTCCGCGTAAAATCTCGACGTGGTCGGAGATATCGTAGCTGACGGTCTCAGTAGCGGAGTCCAAGCTCTGCTCGAAGCTTCATTCGCGAACGGAGGAGCAGGACTCTTGATGGCAGAGGCTTGCTGCAACTCGTTCTCGGTAATTGCATCGTCGTGCGCCTCTGGGATATCAAGCATTGGGTTGTCATCATCTTCCTCGAGTGACATTACCATGCTCGTGTTCGTATGTATGGTTGAATCGTCAGGGTACATGCTGTGCCTTCTTTTTCTCTTGGCCGCCTTCCCCCACCCGTGCATCGTCTCCCTTAACCTTTGTGATATTAATGTAGGCTTGTAGTTTGTACCCATCTGAAACAATTCCCAATCGAAAAGAACGCAAGAATTGATCACACTTTCGAAAATAAATCTGCAGTACGAATACGAAGTTACCGATCACGATACCTGCGTCACCAGAGCATACAGTGGCAACGTGCTGTAGCTGCAAAGGAACTGGCCGGCCAACCTGAATGATAAACTAACAGATATAAGACGTTGTTAAGGTAACTCAGAAAAACTCGTGGCGTAAACTTCGAGCATACCCGATAACGAGTCGCATGTAGACCAGAAAATGGTTCTTGATAAAGCAAGAATTGTAACCGAATTGCCACTGTGATCAATTAACCAATTGACTCGTTAGCGCAACTTGAGCAGACAATATTGATAAGTGGTGGGGAAGAACATACCCAGAACCAAAAGAACGTGGCCAGTTCGAAAGAATTCTGCAATCAAAGTTCAAAAATACTTAATTCTTGTAAGAGAACCGAGATTGAAGAGGAGAATATTCATAAGTTCTGCCAACTTATTACCTGGAACAGAATGAAGTGGATCAGAGTCAATAATAGCTCCGGTTTTTTGAACCAGAAAAGATCGTTTCGGGGCTTCAGCCTCGCTCCCGAGAAATAGCCACTTATTGCAGCATTCTCCAATGACAGGGTTGCAATTATATTTTGCAGTTTTGTGCCCAGCAGAAGAACGAGCTTGGAACAAAAATACACAGAAAGACATTGTTCTCTTTAATGGATCCATTTCAAGAATATCCTTAGCAAGCCTAGAAAATTTAATTGATGCTTACTGTTATAGGAATTATGGCTATCCAGAAATAGAGATTAGACCCTGCAACAAGGTAAAAAGATCACGGAAGAATGCGAGAATCATTAGTCAAAATACGACAGTACGACGTACAACGAAGTAAATCAGAGTACATTTAACCAGGGATCCTTGCCATTTACGTTAAACAGCATGAACACGACGACAAATCCCCACAACTGGCCACTGCAGAGGGTTTAAAAGGTGAATTATAAGCTGATATATTCTCCAAATTCAACCAGCCAGGCAACTGAATCAGTGGAACTAAAGTTACCTCACGCCAACTATCATCGAGAATTCTTCTTCCATGGAGCGAACCATGTAGCTGTGGAAATCAAACTTCAACGGGAGATTGTGATTCTGTCCGAAACGAGAAAAGCAGTTGGTGAAACAAGAAGAAAAAAATAACAAAGGAATATTTTTTTTATAAGAGAAGTTAACCTCAAGAAGATGTCTCCCACTTCGAGAGACATATCAAATCCGACATAATAATACAATGTGATAATATACAGGCATCAACAAGCAAGATATATGCCGCTCCGAAAGAAATATCATCCCCTGTGAATTAACCAGACAGCCAGATTTTGACTTGTCGGAAAATAACTAACCAAGATGAAGCCTTTACGAAGTGTAAGGTAGTCAGTGCGGACAACAGACGTCCCAAATTGCCGGAAGAAGCAAGTCTGCAGATTGATAAAATGCATAGTCATAAACCACATTAGCCCAAGAAACTCCAAATTCCTGAAATAAAGGTTCTTGACAGAAGCCAAACACACACACTATTAAAGAGTGGAATGATAGTAAAAAGAAATAGAAAGCAAAAAGAATTTGCTTACCACCCAGATAACAAACTTCTTTTTAAGCAACGAGATCGAAGCGTGATGTCTGACAAAGGTCACATGTCTTCTAAAAGTCTCCTCTCTTGTGATCTCTGTTGCAGAAAGATTAAGATACTTGTCACTATTGTATGCACAAAAGGCCATAACCTGAAGTCAAGGATTGGCTTGCTCCAATATTCATTAAGGCCATGGGAATGTAGATAGCTCCACCTGAGTTATAACAAGAAATGGCTTGCTCCTAGTGGTTTACCTGTTAATGAATTGTGGCGATCCATACGAGCCTCATCTTCCCAGTCCCTCCAACTGTGAATCTGGTTCACAATTGCAGGATCAAGTTCGCAATACGCAGCAAATAATAGTTAAAGGTGCTCATACAGAGTATCGAAACAACACGAACCTTTACAATTGCCAGCAACATTGTCAAGCAACTATAAGATATATGCGTGATTGCCATGACAAAGATGAAGCGATGCAACTGCTCTAGGCCCTCAAATGATACAAATGGCTCTTGTCCCTGCCACAAACAAAAGTTTCTAAGACACCATAATGGATAAACTCTCACTAGATAGAGACACAATGAAAGTGAGAATTGTAGACAAAATACATACCTTTGGGCAAGAATTCCGGTCCACGCCATTCAACATTCTTCTCGGAGTGTGAGAAGAAACAAAAAGGCTTAAAAGCTTACGTCCCTCACGAGAACTATCCTCCCTCTCTTCATCAGACATAGTACAAGGCGCAAACGTCCCGTCATAGAACTTGGTGGGAATGCAAATATTTGCTATTAAGCTGGAGGTAGCTGTTAGAAGGAGCGATATGAACCCCAGCAGCATCAACTCTGAAGAAAGTTGTAACATGTGAATGAGAACAACGAAGCACAAAAATACCAGAGTGAGTTAAATTTAGTTTGCCATAATACCAACAATTTCAGAATACCTTCTTTCATCTTCTCCACTGCTGCAAGCAAAGACTTCCTATTGGTCTTCCTCAGCCACTAAGACACAATCAACATGCGAGTTAGAGCGAAAGTTCCCGATATATGATTTGGTATATGACAATATCTAATTCGGTATATGATTCTCAGTTCCCGATTTCCTCAATGTTTACTTTCCAGTGAACAAAGTCAATCAGTATAGACTAAAACTTTTAGTATTTGAACCACAAAACCAACACAGACCAACAAGAACAACACAGCAAAGCAAACTACAAATAGCATTACTCAGTAGTTAGAATCCAAAGCAAGAACATAGGGACTCACATTGCTAAAACGATGAATGGATCGTTCCACAGCGAAAGAGACAACCACGAAGATGGTCAGCACGGTTGCAACAGACCAAGTTGGCGTCAAGGCCAATGATCGCATCTCGATTGGCGGATGCTCTGGCTCTTCCATTCTAACAAACAAAATCTCACTCCAACCAAACAAACAAAAAAGAAAATACCAACTTCCAAAATGATAAGCAACATCAACAACACATTCTAATAAAAGCACTAATAATTAATAAAGCTTATAACTTCCTCTCCATTCCGAAACAGGAAATCCCAAGTCGCCATTTTTCGTCCCGTGTCTTTCTAAATCAAGCACCTCAAGATTATAAAAATGCAGGAAAAGGAAAGTGTTCCTTTAAAGTGAAATCTCTTCCTTTTTTTACTATTGACTTTGAATAGTCCAAAACCAAAAAAAAAAAACCAAATAAAGCTTCTCCTTTATAACCTTACCCAGACAAGATTTCCCATTCTTTTCTAGTGGGCCATTTTTTCAGCTAGTGCACTATAAAGACAACTCTTTTTAGTACTTACAAAGAACTACAGAATAATAAAAGTATTTATCCAGAGAAAAGAGACCCAGAAACGTGGTCTTTTGGTTCATGTTTAGGAATTTCTTATATTTAATAATTATCTATAAGTTTATGATTATTATTATTATGAGTTTTATTTAGTCTTAGATTATTATTAATAGTGTTATTTATATTAAAATGTTATAGTTTATGTTTATTTTGATTTTTTATAAGTAAGACATATACACTATTATTTTAGTTATTAACTTATTATTTATTAATGAAACTTTAAAAAATTTCTCTTTGTTTTTGTTTTCCGGTATTTTGTTAAATCAACATATTGAAATTTTTATCATTTTTTTAGTATTAACAAAATCAAAAGATTGACTATTCCTATAGATTCTAGATACCTTTTTCCCATTTTCCATTAAATATGCAAACTCTTACCTGTTTGGGTTAGTTTTTTTTAGTGCTTAGTAACTTTAGTTTCGGTTCTTTAAATGGCGCCGCCATTCGGACCACATTTCCAAGAATGCGGTTAAATTTGCGGTTTAAAGTTTAAACAATGACGTTGTCATAGAACGACGTCTTTTGTCGAACCCAAGATTTTCCCAAAATATTTTTTACTTTGTTATTCGCTCACTAAAAGGAATAATTCAAATTTAAATTTATTAGATGATCGTAACAAATTTCTCAACAACCATCGATGTATTACCAAGATATGAACCCATATTATTATCAACTAGTCTAAATAATTATTGTTAAAAATTTCTTAGAGGGTGGAAAATCTTTGTGATAGAACATATATATAATAGAAAACTACTTACACAAAAAAGTGCTCGTTGGCATACTTTCTTTTGTATTTTCTCTGATTTCTTTACCAAAAGTTTGGTTTTCTTTTTGGTAATTATTTCAACATTTGGTTTTTTGATCTCGTTCACCTCCGAACAATCATGATCCCCATTTTTTGTGGTTATTATGTTTCACGTTCAAAAAATGAAAACAGACCAATATTAATTAGATTATATGTTGGATTTCATTCACAAATTAATCAATCACAGGAATATAACGAATTTTTTCTTCAATTTTCTGATATAAATACGAGATTTCAATTATCTCATTACATAACTCATGCCAAATAATTAAACAAATGTATCACATTTAAAACTTGTCAATAGCTCTGGCACCACCTATTTACAGGTCTCAACCATACTTTCTCTCTTAACTAGTTATTATACGTTAATATAATAATGGACATAAACGCAATGCGTTGGTTGTTTTAGGGGAAGATCACACGCCATTGCGTAAGCAACCTAGAAACGGATTACCCACCCATAAAATATAATAATAATTGTTTGATTGTGATTGTTTATATGAAAATAGAAAATTAATCATGGTATGCGGATTCCACCGTAAATTATTTTTAATGGGATGAGGAAGTCTAGAATTTCTAGAAGGGATCAAAAAAAGTTGATGGTGATGTAGTCAATCAGTAATGACTGTGGGTACATTGGATCCTTAAGTGAAATAGTATCTGTCATGCTATACTTTATTAACAATGTAATGGATTTATTAGCTTGATTTATTTATTGTGACGACTATGTGTTTACGAATACGTTGTAACAAATAGCAAATATAACTATTTGTTATTTTGACAATTTTATCTGCATATTCTTTTGGGGCCATTGTGGCAATTTTATCCTGATAAATACAATGTACGTATAAAAAATAGGATTTCTATAGTGTTTTCTTTACTAATGCTTGTTTGTCATTGGCCAAATTTGAGTGCTAATTCATTTCCCCCTTTTTAATGGGCATTAATACTTCGCCTTATTTTTTGGTTGTCAAAATAAATGAACACAGAATTTAATAGGATATCCCCAAAACATAGCAATTGAATTTCCGAGCTGGGTTATCCATCATTAATATAATCAGCCAGATTACTAGTAGGTTAGTGCTGGAGTCTGCATGTGACTAAATCAGACCGAAAACGACATCAACGTCTATCTGGTTGCAACACAACACAATTGCCCATGAAAGGGAAGGTGAAGGAGATTGGTATTGGCTGTCTCTATCCTTGTCTTGGCAAATATGGACGTTTCTTTCCCCAATCAAAGAGCGCACTTGTGTTTTTTTTTTTTCTTTTTGAGTTTGTCTTTTTCTTTTACTTTTGTGAGGTGAAACCTTTCCTTTAAACATAAACAGTGAGTTTCCACACAAAAGAAAAACATAAACAGTGCCTGTTCCAATCAGGTACTGTTTATGAAACTATTAAGTCTTATGAAACTATTATTATTTTTAAAAACTTTATTTATAAAAAAAAACCAGATGGAGTGAGGAATGAGATTCTGCTTTTCGTGAGGATTATTTTAATTACATTTTTCAATCTGAAATTGTTAGGTTGGGATTTGACGGATACTATATTGGATGAATAAGTCTAACGTATGTCGTCTTGTGCATTGAATTTCTTTTTTGATAATTTTTTGCATCCGGAGTGAGGTACTAGTTAAATCTAGAGTCTAGACCCGATCCAAACAGAGGGGGTCAGCCCAAAATTAAAAGAAAGGGGCCCTAATTAAAAAAAGGCCCATCGTTATGTAATGCATTTGAGCATTTCTGCTTTTGATGAGCAGCTAAGACATGCATTTATCTTTCTTTTTGGCAATGGCATTTCTTTATTTATTTTTTTTAGCCGATATATAACTGCACTAAAAAAACTACAACCCAACAAAAACATAAAATTTTCAAGAAAAAAAAATTAACCAAACACATTTTTCTAGACACTCGGCAGCATCAACCCAAAAAATAAGCCAAACCATTAAATGTAGAATTTTATTTATGTAAGCCTCGTTACATCAGAATATTGGGCCATAAAGATACTTGATATTACCCGGAATCCATAAGAGACTAATAATTGCCTCAACTTATTGCTATCTTATTAACGTCAAATCCAAAATGGACTCGATCATCAAGTAGAACCATACTATGGAACTGGTGGTGTAATCGCCTACTTCACCGTTAATGTCCGGTCAGGGGTGAACACACGCTTGCAGTGCCATGCTAATAGCCGTGAGAATCATCTTTCGGGATTCGAGGTAGTGCGTCGATCTGTGCAAACTTACTCATACCGTTGTTAGCCACTTTTGGTGCAGGAGGTACACGCCTTCCTGCAGTGCCATGCTGATATCCCGAAGCATCGAATTCCAGGACTGGAGGTTGTGCATCTGTCTGTGCAGACTCACTCATAGCTTTTTTAGGTGGTCGGATTGGTTGCAAACGCTTTACAACCATGTCATGGCAATTGCTAAGCCCACCCGGGATGGTTCCAAGGATGAACCACTCCAAACCATCCTCCATCTGACCATCAGGCATAGTTGGATCCTGCTGAACAGCTTGGTCCAAGAGGCCCCGCATGCCTGCAGCGCCATGCTGATGGCCCGAAGCATAGAATTCCGGGATTGGAGGTTGTGCATCTGTCATTTCAGACTCACTCATCCCTTTTTTAGGTGGTCGGATTGGTTGTACACGCTTTACAACAACGTCATGGCAATTGCCAAGGCCAGCCGGGACGGTGCCTAGGAGGAACCACTCCAAACCATCCTCCATCTGATCATCGGGCATAGTTGGATCCTGCTGAACAGCTTGGTCCAAGAGGACCCTAATGGAAAGAGTGGGCCCTGAACAAAGCAGCACTAAGAAACCTACGTAAACAA
Organism: Hypericum perforatum; assembly: GCA_012979155.1. Lineage (NCBI taxonomy): Eukaryota > Viridiplantae > Streptophyta > Magnoliopsida > Malpighiales > Hypericaceae > Hypericum > Hypericum perforatum. Next base: position 98,799 of record SOPF01027031.1, on the reverse strand, counting down.
AGGAGATTGAAGTCATTTTTGCAAGTATCTCAGGTGTGTTTTTCTCTGCATAGAAATCAATGAGATCTCTGACAGTATATATAGCGAATTGGATTTGTAGATAAAGATCTTGTGATATGGAGACATGACGCTTCGCGTGACTCGGGAATTTGTTGTGTGTGGGTTAAGTGCTCTAACCAACAACCAACAAGAAAGCCAAATTTCCTGCTGTTTTTCTGCAGCTCGCAACAATTCAGCCGACTGATCTACGCCAACACAAAAAATGATGCTTTAAAAGTGTCCATCGTTTGAGAATTCTGCTTTCCCTTCAGTGGTTGTTAAAATGTGAAAATCCTTTGCATAATGTGAACAGAGGAAAATTGTTTATGCTCTGTACAGTTTAATTAGGAGATTCAGAACTTGGTAGAACTACAATTACCAGTATTTGCTTCGGCTTCTGAAAACTAAACCCGGATAGAGATTGCAGGAGTAGCTGCTCCATATTGCAGTACTGCAATGTGCAAGAACGCAATGCAAGCCGCCATTTCCATAATGCAGATGACAACCAGAAATGTTCATGATCCCGATACATCCACATTCAGAAATCAAAGTGTGTTTATGTAATGAAGTTCTATTGATATTACGAAATATATGTATATACAAAAAGCAGTATGCCTTCACTTGGTGGTACTCACGAGTAACCAGATTTAGGCCTAATCTCAATGCCCTGGACAATAAGGCCACTCTTGCAAGCTTTCACCTCCATGAGGCTCATCTCAAGTATTTCACCCTCTTCCTCTGCAATGCCGTTGAAGTACTCCCCCAGCTCAATCTCGAACCACCCGTCATTCCTCCTAGTTGGACACTTCAATCCCGACACCCGATTGTTTACTCGTGGCGCGTACCAAGGACGAGGTAATCTCCTCCTAGCTACTGATGCATCACCAAAGCGCGGATCAAGGCAGACATTTGATTTGCTCATTGTGCCTCCAACAACTCCAGCCGAGACTTCGGTGGGGTACACTCCAAGGTCCGTGGCTTCGTCCCCTATCTTGAAAACAAGAAATGCTGTGTAGGTTGTGGCGGGGGATAGTTGAAAAGTGTCAATCTTGCCGCGGATTTCCAGCCACCATACATACCGAAGTTCAGCTACCTCATCGAATCTGAAGTTGCAGGCTTGTTAGGTTACATTCACAACACAACAACAAGGAAAACAAGAAAATCAGCCTACTCTAATATCATGTTAGATTCTCCGCATCCAAACCAAAACCTTATAAGCAGGTCTGCTATACTATCGCAACTAGTGATGTGGTGATCTCGGATTGTGTCTTCAGATTAGGGAAGACCTGGAATCAGGAAGATTGATCCAAGACCAGTAGGTTGGAGTTCCACCCCAGGCGATCATGAGGTCCCTTGCAGCGATCATGTAGCACTTCTTCCCGCTCCATTTGTCCAGCCAGAAGCTCTGTAACCACATCAACAAACGATTCATACATTTTTGCAGATGAACAACATCGCAGCAATTAAAACCGGAAAAAAACAACGAAGCTTTGCCGCATAAAATTCAAGATTAAAAAGATAAGGAAGACTTGTTCGTAACCATGAAAAAAAATGAAGATTCTAACATGGTATCGTAACGAGCTGAACTATGTTCTGCCGTTCATTGGTAAAAAATCATAGCGTGTGCAAACTTTACATATTGCTTACTACGAATGTGGTGAGCCTGTTTCTAAACGTGAAAAATCGACAAACAAAATTTCGGGTTATATATCGAGATTCGAATCAGTATCTGATGAACATCCTTTGGTAACAAACCAATATTGCACAAATCCACATCCAAATGCCAAGAATGAACCACAAAATATTGAACTTTTTAATCCAAAACTCCCCAAAAATAAAAATCATGAAAATATTTTTTAAAAAAAAATACAAATTTGCCAGTTGCCAATTTACCTTGGACCCACCGTCGATTAGGATGGGGTCGTTGCAAAGACTAAGGAAGAGCTGTTTCTTGGAAGGCCAGGACATCAAATTAGAAGGACCGTGTGATCTCGAAACCGTGGACGCATAATCGGACGGCAGGAACTCGTTCCAGACCGTGTCAGAGTCCGCGGCCGACCGGAAACCTGGCGAAACGACCGATAGCCTGCACGCGTCGGCCGGAGTCGTCAACGATATGACTTTGGCTATGCATCCTTCTGGCAACTCATCGAAGTTCATTTCTCCTCTTCCCTTGGCCGTAGTGTTGGGGTGATTTTTTCTTAGTGACGATCGAGTCTCCGGCGTTGACTATTTATAGGGTGGGGGGTCAACGTGCGTCCCAACACGTTAGTGGGAAATTTCTTACTTTTTTTTCTTTTTAAGCTTAAGGCCTAAGGGAAGTAATTTTATGGCTCCTAGAAGCAGGTTAGGTTGGTTGAATTTGTCCTTTTGACTATTTCTAATGGGAGATGATTTCAATGCATTTTCAAATTTACTACTTTACATTTAATTAGTTAAGATTTGACGAATTTGTATGATTCAGTTTTTATGTGTAATTTACTGTAAAGATTTATTTTTTTTAATGGATAAAATTTGTTTGTGATATTTTAGGTAATGAAGTGAGTTGATATGGTCTTAATGATCGAGTAATTAGGAGAAAACTTGAATTACTAATTTAATGCATTAAGCCATGTTTATCAATTCAATAAACTCGCAACTCGCAACACGTAAAGTTTTCCCTTTAATTTATTACTGGTGTTACAGTATTTTTATAGGATTTCATTCACCAATAATATTAGCCGTTTAGGATGTTGTAGGACCATAACTAGAAATGAGGCTTTGTTCTTGGATTGGGTTTTTATATGTGTTATTGGGCTTTTGATAATATCCAAGATGGTAATAGAGCTTTAAGCTTTTCAATGAATTCATGGCCCGTCGGAATGAAATTACATAGTTAATTCTAAAATGGTTATAAAACTTGTAGTTTCAAGTTCTGTCAAAGTTGGTGAAATTTTTTACCTCAAAAAAACATTTGGTGAAATGTAATAGTTACACTCACATGTAAAAAAAAACGTTTTTATAAGTCTAAAATGAAAAGAAGTTGATTTGCAAATTTACAAATAGTTTCCATGTCCCACAGTAGAATAGATATTATTTATAAACAAATTTCGTAGTTATTATTTATAAACGAATTTCATTATTTTAAATTAACTAAACAGAAAGTGTGGATTTGTTAGTAAACTTGTTCTGAAAATAAATTATTGATGACCCATTCAAATAGACCCCAAGCGAAGCACAAAGTTGTTAACCAAACATCACCAGGAGACAAAGAGTCCAAACTACTGTATCTCAATTTTACGAACAGTTCTCAATGCTGAGTCAGAGTTCGACCAGCGTAATCACCATTCCAACCTCGTTGTTCAAAACAATACAATTTATTGATAAATAAAAATGATCAAAATTTCTTGATAAATAAAAACAAGACGAGTACAAATGGGCTAGAAGTCTACAATCAGCCTCCCCGGAAGTAATACATAGACCATTAGGACTTGGAATGTTTTTACGTTGCCCCGTTATATAGGAACATGCAAATAAGAATAAAACATGACAATCCCCGAAATTTCCAACACACTGATTGGTCGGAGTAACAAGATTTTTATTTGATATATAATGAAATAAATAATCCGGATTTTGATCATTTTTAAGGTTGGATTTTTAATGGAAACCAATCAAGAACAATAATAGGCAAAATAATTTGTATACTTTATACTAATAGCTAGAGATAAAAACTTCCTGAGATTTCGAGACCTATCAAAAAAAAAAAACCAAACAAAGCCTTACAATGTTCTGCGTGCGCGCCGCGTTTTACAATCCCGAAGATGTTCCCGGTACTCCTTATTCTCCTCAAGCTTCTGCAGAACTCTGCACATAACTATCGGCACAACGTTATCTGGATCTTTTTCGACAATGGATTGGATGTCCGAGGCTCGATCCCCGTACATCTCCCGGATGAATCGTTGAAGATATGTTGTATCTGTGCTCTCTCTCGCTCTTTTCAGCTGGGCCATGACCGTGTCCAGATAATCGAAGTCGTCGTCATCCTGTTCGGAGTTGACATTCCGGCCGTGGCATCCCCACCTCCGGTCTCTATGGCATCTCTTGCAAAACCTGGGAGGATGAAGAACTCCCGCCTTTAGCTTATGCTTGACCACATCCTTATCTTTACCTAAGAGCGACAAGAACTCGTGCATGAGATCCGGACACTCCAACCCGATCAGATAAGTAAAAAATCTGACGAGTTCGGGCAGGTTGATCAATTTGAGGTTGAAATGATTTAGTTGCTTCATAAATTCATACTTCCACCTCTCCAAACTAGACAGCTTCTCTCCGATCTTGTTAAGAAAACCACACCACTTGATCACAAGTTCCTTGTCCACCCCTTTTTTGTTCTCCATCATTCGCGGAAGCTTGTCTGAACGAATCTCCTCCGCGTGTTTCTCAGCCGAAACTTCGTCCGAAACCCTAAACTTGCAGTGCAAGAAAGGGCGAATTCGGAGGACCAGGTCGTCATGGCCCTCGAGAGAGGCCTTGATCCTCTCTGCTGCACCATCCGGAATGCCCTTGATCAGGCGAATCTTTGACCTGCCTTCGTCTTCCACCTTCTCAATCATTCGGGCACCGGATTCTATAACAACTTCTTTAAACTTGGCGTATTTTTCGGGTTGGTCTTTCAGCCTTTCTTCTACTTGTTGGAGGAACTCTGTGACAGAAATTGTCAGATTCTCCGGGAATTGAAATGCAGGCAAAGACTCCACGATGATTGAATATTTCTGGTCGATCATCTCCTTGAAATTGGCTGACATCTCGAATTAATTTGCCTTCTTCGTGAGGTTGTGGTGAATATATATGATGGCGGTGATGGATTTTGAAATAAGTTATTATGGACAATTAAGCTATGTTTTCCAACTAGTTGTAGGAATCCTGATTCATGTATATATTCTAATTTTTCAATTGTGCGTGGTTTTTAATAAATTTCTTATTTAGATTTCTAGTCTAACTGTAAGTCTAGTTTTTTATATTTAAATAAATGTCGAGCAGTTTCTGATCACAATTTGGACGATTGAGTTACAGGACCGTTGGATGTTCCTCGAGCCTTTATATCAGAAAAAAAATTAATTAATTAATTTAATGACCCGGATAAACTAAAAATATTTTTGTCTTTATCAGAGATGTACTAAACAAACGAACAGAAAGAATAGAGGTATTGATACGTACTTTTTAGCTCTTGATTGAGAGCATTAACGATTGTTTTCTTAATTAGTAGTATTAACTATTGTTTACGATAATTTCTATTTGTTTGAAATGTTGTGTCAAAACAAATAGTATCTCTAAAATATTTATAGTCACTCATCATCTTCTATCATCCCAAATTTTTTTCTTATATGTTCTTTATTATCTACTTCTACCTCATGAAAATAAGTGGTATGCTTCTCATTCTGATGTACTCGAGTAATGTCGTGGCTTCATCGATCTATACATTTTCCTTCCAAGATGATTTTTTAGATCAGAGTGAAAGAAACCAAGATGTTTTTAACCACCGATTATAATGCTATTAATTTGTACAATGATCTAAGTGATATACTAGCATCACTGTTCATCTGGGATATGTGTTATTGAACAAATTGACTAAGTGGCTGGATCTGTGCATATGAGAACAATTAGTTGAATGCAGCACATGATCATTATGCTCAAAAACCAATTTTTTCTATAAGAAAAATTACTTTCTCCATGAAATACTTAAAATAAATCATTGTCTTGCAACTAACTCGCTCCTCTTTTTGTACATAAGGATGAGCTTCTTCCTTTTTCAATTTTTTACTTGATTGACGAAACTTCTTTTTGTTACATACAAATTTCACGTAGAATATGATTTTTTTCTATTAATTGTCTATTTTGTCCTATGCATACAACACACACTAGACCCTCTTGGTGCACATAAAAAGTGTAATCAAGTCTTTCAAATTGTTTTTTTTTTCTCGATTTCTTCTTTATCAAGTTGCTCCTAATTTTCCCCTAAAAAAATTGCTCCTAATTTTCAAGTGTAGTATTGTAAGAATAGAACAATAAACCAAATCATTCAATCATAAATTGTGAAACCATATAATCAAACATATCAAATCATTATATATATATATATATATTATAACACAATTCTATTTTTTAAGAGCATATCAAACTATCATAGAAAATAATTGCATGTTATCACAGAACACCACACTTTTGAATCACACAAAATAAACTAATTGAATCATAATAAACATAATCATTGAACAATCACAATGAAAACTATTAAATTACAACAGAACAAATTATTGATTAACAACAATGCCAACCATTGAGGAAACTAATAATCTGAGTAGTTAGGCAAATCACCCAAGAGCGCGGGCCAATTTTGAGGCTAAAAATGAAGTTCGTATTAGCTGACCAAGATTTGGTCGGACCGGGATTAGGGGAAATTGAAATTGGTCCTCCTACGGTCAACAAGCCCACCACCCCATTCATAATTATTGACATTTGGGCCAATGTTTCTCATTGGAGCCCAATACCTTGTTTGGTAAAAACAGAATCTTGAGGTTCGATCTACCAACGACCACCGGCACTCAGATAGCTTCTCCTAGGCAGGCTCAAAAGTCTAACAAGATTCCGCTGACGTGGATCCCATCATTTCTTTCCACGTGTCCAGCACCTTGAGGCTCTGACAACATCACAAACCTTGCAAGGAAAGTGGACGACAGCTCCAAATCCCACTTCACAGCAGCTTCTAAGACTTTTTCGAAGTTTGGAGTCTAGGAAAATAATGTCTGGAAATATTTTATCCTTTTTATATATCGATCAGTCATCAGTCGGTTTAATAATTCTCAATTACATTAGATTAAAATGTGAGAGATTAAAGTAACTTGCCCAGTAAAGAGAAAAGTCAGCAATTCTGGAGAGAGAGGGGGGAGGAAGCTTGATAGTTAAGGAAATGTGGCCATAAAGACCCAGTATTTCCTTTGATTAGGGCTGAAAAATAAACATAGAGAAAAGAGGAATTTACTTTTTTTTTTCCTTTTGTGGATCTTGGTTCTTATATATAGTTATAAAGATCCGATCTTTTTGGGTTTCTTCGGATTCTGCATTTTGGGTTCTTGGGTTTGTGTAATTTTGTGTAATTTCTGATGATCAATACCCATCTGCAGTGTTTAAAATCTGTGAATTATACATTAGGCCCAATTTCCTGTACACTGTGATCCATTCCGTTTTCCTTCCATTTGATGTTGTTTTCTTGTTATGTATATTTAATTGCCTTTGATTTAGCCTGGAATTTCGATAATTTATTGCTTAATTGAGCTCAATTTAGTGTCTTGAGCATTGAATTTGACATTTGTGGGGTTCGAAGAGTGGAATTGGGAATGGCAGAGAGGTATAAGCTTGTCTCATTTGAAGACCTGCCCTTGCATTTGATAATGGAGATACTGATGGCCGGCAGGCTAACTGCGATGGACCTCGTGTGCTTGGAGATGACTTCGAGGACTTTTGGGGGAAGCCAGGGGTTGTCATCCATGGTATACCCTCGAAAGTTCCGGTCTTTGGTTGACCTGGCTGCGTTCCAGCTCTGTGTGTCTAACAGTGTTTATAACGGATTGGCGGGGAGTGCACAAAAGGAGCTGGTGGATCGATGTAGCGGGAATTGGAAGCGGACATTGAGGTTCCTGCAGGGCATAGAAGGATGTTCCGCGGTCGTAAAGACTTCGGCAGGCAATGTACTATTTCTTTAACATTGGGCTACTTATATTGTCTGATTGAGAGGCATATGCTTGAGTTTGCAGCTTGTTTTGGTTTGATAACAATGCAAAGATAATGCTCGTAATCATCATGCTACACGAAATTTCACATTTTTCTGCGTTATTGTTGGCTCCATTTGCTGTGAAGGTGCTTATGTGGATTATCTTTCTTGTACTGTGTGGGGATCCAATTAACAGATGCAGATTACAACCGGAAGGTATCACACTATGTTGATCAGCAATTCATCTGTGTATTCTTGTGGTTCCAGCTTGGGTGGTGTGCTTGGACATGGTCCTGAAACAACACAGTGTGTGACGTTCACTCGAATTAAATTCCCAACATTGGTTGACGTTGTTCAAGTATCGGCCTCAGAGAATCATGCTGCATTTGTTCTGCAGTCAGGAGAGGTCGTAAATCTCGCTATCGTCTTCTTGGACCATTTTTCTACTTGTAACACTTTTTCTCTAAGAACTAGACATCAGTGTTATAACCTGCTTTGAAACTTCTTGCAGGTTTTCACTTGTGGAGATAACTCGTCTTCCTGCTGTGGACATGGAGATACTAGCCGCCCAATATTCAAGCCTAGGCTTGTTGAGGCTTTAAAAGAAATTCCCTGCAAGCAGGTAAACGCAACTTTATCAGTATCGAACTCTTGTTTTCTTCTGGTTGTAAATCTTCTGCATCCTAGCAAGGTGTTTCTTTGGTATCTGGTCAGCTTTCTGTATCAAACTCTTTGATCTTCGGATGAGT
>SOPF01027031.1:0-90254 GCA_012979155.1 Hypericum perforatum | reverse complement strand
GTATCTGGTCAGCTTTCTGTATCAAACTCTTTGATCTTCGGATGAGTTACTTGGTTCATTTGACATGATTTTCCCTATTAGCACTTGCTTCCCAAAGTCTTATGAACCAACATTATCCTTTCAGGTTGCTGCTGGTCTCAATTTTACACTATTTCTGACGAGAGAAGGCCATGTTTATTCGTGTGGAGCAAACACACATGGGCAACTTGGCCATGGCGACACTGTGGACAGACCAACACCAAAGATCATCGAATCACTTGGGCTCGAATCAGTCGTGCAAATAGCTGCAGGACAAAATTATGCTTTGGCTGTGACTGACACTGGAACAGCTTATTCCTTTGGCTCTGGTTGTAACTTCTGCCTCGGACACGGAGAGCAACATAATGAGTATCAGCCGCGCGCAATACAGACTTTCAGGAGAAATGGAGTTCATGTGGTTCGCGTATCAGCGGGGGACGAGCATGCCGTGGCCCTTGATTCCAATGGATTTGTAAGTCTTCTAGTTCTGTATGGTTTTCGTACTTTTACAACGACTTGCCCGCTTGTCTCATACCCGTCATGGCAGATATACACTTGGGGTAAAGGCTATTGTGGAGCTTTGGGGCATGGAGATGAATCAAACAAAACTCTTCCACAAGTTGTGCAAAGTCTGAAGAGCCGCCTGGCGACGCAGGTACGAAGAAATAAACTTAATGCCTTTGCATCAAGTCCGTTGTGTATCCAGTGATATTTGATGTTACGATGACGACATTGTAGGTTTGTGCGAGGAAAAGGAAGACGTTCGTTCTAGCAGATGATGGTTTGGTGTATGGCTTCGGCTGGATGGGTTTCGGAAGCCTCGGGTTTCCTGATAGGGGAGCATCAGATAAAGTGATGAAACCACGAGTTCTGGATAGCCTGAGAGGCCATTTTGTTTCTCAGATCAGCACAGGTTTGTACCACACTGTCGCGATCACTAGCCAAGGACGACTGTTCGGGTTCGGCGACAACGAAAGAGTGCAACTTGGTCTCGGGACCTTGAGAGGTTGCCTTGAACCGACCGAGATATTGGTCCAAGAAATTGCAGATGCTGAAGGCCTTGCTCCCGGAAGCGAATGACCATATCGGAAGCTGAAACATCGGAACACATTGTTGAACAGCTTCTTGTTAGTGGCAAGATGGGAATATGTTCTCTCTTTAGCAAATATGGTCAGACAGAATTCTTAGTTCAGGACTAATGTTGTTTGTTGTGAAGAATGTTATTATCATTGAACATATGCAATCATAAACTTGGATCATGTTTATGTAAACATTTATCTAACAGTGCTAAGTGCTCAATTCTGAATACGAAAAAAGTTAGAAGAATATAAATATGTCGCATATCTAAGGCCAACTGAACAGGATTGAAAAAAAAAAATCAAAACAGAAGTACAGTTGGCTTGTAGCTGGTGCTCAAGTAGAAACAGAAGTTGGTCGACTAAAAGTAAATGATGTTGACTTCCAAGAATTAAAAAAATCCCCTAACAAATAAAGAAAAAATCTATATTATAGTAAGCATCTGATTTTTTTTATGGAATTAATGACAGTTGGAAAATAGCGCCATGGAAACAACTGGTAGTAGAAACACGGGAACAACCGAACAAGCCACATTGCTATAGAATCATTTAACTTATGTTCGCTAATTGATTAAATATAAATGGTAAGAGACAAATGTGAAAGTACAAATATAAAAACATTCCTATTCCTATGTCAGTAGATGTCAAATGTGACTTTTCTAGTCCATTAGATAATAAAAAATTTGTCAATATTAAACATTGATTGTATCACATTTACTTAAGCATGATTTTCTTCCATCGTGTAATTAAATGAAGCCATTAGAAATTATTTCATTGATATAAATGTGTGTTCCTTTTTGGTAAAACTGAGGGAATTCAGTTAAAAAGTCGTGGTAGAAAATCAATTAAAAAATACTGAAAACTTTTGTCCGGGTACTAGAGGATGTTAAATTAATCACTGCATGTAGTTTAAAAAAAAACAGCAAAGTTTATATCGCATATAGACATAAATTTATAAAATTAAATGCGTATCGTACGGAGCAGACTGCTGTAATATTTGAATAAACTCAAAATTTAAAGTAATTTACAGGTAGAAATGATAAATTATGGAATCGTCTCATAAAAAATATGAGACGGCAGGTAGAAAATAGAAAAGCGACGACGTCGTTTTGTGATAATAAATTAATAAGAGTGAGAGCTGTCCTAATGACTCTGAGCTGTTCAAACACTCACAATAACAGTGAAGCACATGACATAATCCCCGGAAACTACTACTTCAACTGCCGAAACCAATTATACGAGTAACGCATGACCCGATTTCTTAACGCAATCATGGTCAATATCAACTATTAAGTATTCAAATTGTTTTGGTGTAATCATACTAACATTAATAAATCGAAGTTCATCAGAATTTTGAAATTAAACATGTTTGATTGGTTATAAATTAATAGTATTAAGATGAATGATCAAAATTCTCCTATTAGCCCACTCTTTGAAAAAAAATATAAAATTGATATTACGTATCCGATCTACAAACAACGAACAACAAATAACGACTAAACTAGAGTTAAATTGTCATATATGTTCTATTAATAAGGTTTAAGCTCAAATATTCTTATCAATAATATCCAGTCTTTTTATCAATAGAATTTTATTTCTAAAAAAGTCAAAATATTCTTGAACCAACTTGCATGTTAAATTCTGCGCACCAAGTCTTGCGACCATAGTAAAGTTTTTCCATCCGTTAGTACAATTGGAGAAGGAAATAAAAAGACAATTAAAAGATCATCAAAGCCAAGAAATCCCATGTCAGTTCTCATCCAAGTTGACTACAACAACAATAAAGGGATTAACAAAAAGATCCATTTCCATACAAACAGATGGATACAGATGATCATAAGCTCACAAGAGAATCAAACTTCTTTTAAAGAGTTTCTCATCTGTCGATTCCTCCTCCTATAGACTATTCTTCAAAAAGACATACCCAAAACCAAATGGTCTCTAAAGACCCTTAACATGTTACTAAAAGTGACAATCCCAACCAAGCTACAATCTTCCTCAATGACCCAGACATGGTTCACCCTGTGTGAAACTGCCTGTATCATGACAGCAACAAGTGAGCTCCTTGGGTGGCAAACAATGGCCTCCGATCTCCTCGCTATTCGAGCCGAGTAGCTCATTGACCTGCCATACTTCCGTCCCCTGCTTCCACCACTTCCACTTCTCAGTACACTCACGGGGGAGCTCCCAGAGTACTCCTCATCAGAAGACGAGGATAAGCTGGAAGACAAGCCGACATTGGTGCTGTAACTCGCACCGACAAACTTCCTCAATGCGGCTTCGTTCCCGGCTTCTTGCAGCCTCTCCATGACCACCCTGACTAGATCATCGGGCGGCCCCCCGCAGTGGATGTAGGCCATCAAGTCCCCTGATGATGACAGGGTCGCGATCGCCGCCGCCACAGTCTCGTCGCAGCAGGAGAACATAGACGGCGAGATCTCGCCAATCAGCACTTTTGTCCCCTCCTCGTCTTCCTCCACGACCGCGACAGATGTTTGAGAGGCGAGGGAGCGGGCGATTGCGGGAAGTGCGGAGGAGGCAGGGGAGTGGTTGTCGACTGTGAGGATGGAGGTGGTGATCAAGCCGAGGGTGTCGACGGAGAGAGTTGGGAGAGGGGAGAACATGCCAATGGAGTTGAGGAGGTATCTGACAATGTCTTCCTGTGTGATCCAGCAGAATTCTCGGCCATTGTGGCAAGTGGCCGAAAGGGATGAACCCTTCAGGTGCTGCTTTGTCTTCCTTGAGAAGGAACCTCGAGTAGCCTTTATTGGCACAACCAGGTTTTGTGCTCCTTGGAGGATGAGATCAATTGCATCTAATAAGCTGAAACAAAACAATTAGACAGGGAAAAGATCAGCATTCTCTCAACTCCAAATCTCGAATAATACAGGTTCGAGTCGGCTAGCATAATTAACTACCACGGAATTGACTAATCTTTGACCAATAACACATCATTTCAACAAACATATTAACCATATTAGACCAATAAGCTTAGAATTGGAATTAACCCTTTATCCAAGAACTTGACACGATAATTTTTCCAACGGTAAATTACACCATGTCGAGGTTTGAACCGGGGCCTCCTTGAATTTTACAATACCTGGTGCAGTCAGGTTACAAGTCCTAGAGCTTGACGGAAGAATGTTGTTGATAAATCTGAACAAAATGGGAAATCTCCACCAACTACCTCTTAGATCAATTGACTACTAGCTTAACTAGACTCAATTAAAAATCTTGGAACAGAACAATGCTATATTAAAAAACTTTAACATTTTCCAAAACTTCTACGCACTTCGAATCTAAATTAATTATTAGCATATAAAACAAAAATTGCGAATCCTCCAAAAAGATACCAAACAGACCTTGAAGAAGGTTCCACGTGCATGACAAGGCCAGGAGTACTCCGAGACAAGATTTCTGAAACAGGGGCCTTAAGGGCATCACAAGGCGACCACAAGTTCTCCTCTTCAGCCAAGTAGCAAACCACATCGGCCATGCAAATCTTCCCAACGCACTTGCAAGAACAACCACCACAGCTACTTGGCTGGTCCTGGACCTTTTTCTGATCTGGGTTCGGAGCCCTTCTGGCGGCGGAGTGGTCGCAGGTCCATACGCTGAGGAAGGTCTCGCCGGAGGACTTGAGCTCGGCGAGGGCCCTGGCGATGGAGGTGGTCGCCGGGAGGGAGCTCAATGGTGGCTTGCCTAGGCACAGGTCAGCTACCTCATGGGAGAGTAAGCTCACTGCCATGCACAGAAATGGGTATTTTTGGGGTTCTGGAAGTAAGTTAATTAATGGCGTTAGAGAGAGAGAGAGAGAGAGAGAGAGAGAGAGATGTGCACAGAGGTGGGAGAAGACGGTGTTTATTTATGATGGTAGTCGGGGGTATTTTTGGTAAACAATTAAAAGATTCTCTCTTTACAATTGTTTGGAAAGTTGGTGAGGGCGAGTAAATTTTCTAATTGACCAGTGGCCTAGTAAGAGCATAGTTCTTAATAATGACCCGGAGGTCGACCCAGATTTGGGTTTGACCCCAGGTCGAGCGGTTCGACCGGCTATTTGGTCAGTTGAACCAGACATTTTTTTCCTTTATATTTTAGTGTAATTTTCTTTATATTTTAGTGTAATTTTCTGAACTATATATAAATATATAGGTAAATAAGATATTTAGAGTAAAAAATTAATATATATGCACAAATTTCTGGTCGAATCATCCGTTTTTTTGTTGATTCAGCCGGTTCGACCAGAAATTAACCGCTCAAACCATATTGCATTTTTTAAAATAAAAACGACCTGGAATTGGGTCCAAAATGCAGTCCGACCGGTCAGACCTCCGGTCGGACCGTGTTTTTAAAACTATGAGTAAGAGTAAGAAGAAGAAGAAAAATTGAACGTGGCGCTGATCGAATTTAAATTTAAAGCATTTTGTTAAATAAGTATGTAATATAATAATGCATAACCTGAATATTAGAAAAAATTGGAAGTACTAATGAAATTTAATAATTTGATTCAAATATAAACGTTCATTGAAGAAATAGATGTATTGAAGAAAAATTAAAAGGGGTGAAAATCCAAATTGGTAGAGGCAAACATAAGGATGAAATTTGTTTATGTTGAATTGAGGAATTAAAAAGGAAAACTCATATTTACATAGTTTCAAATTGCTATATTGGTGTGTATGACCAAAATAATTCAATAAAATTGTAAAAAAGAAAAACGAAATACGGGAGGTATGTTACTATTAAAGTTATGCAAGCTATCCCGCTACGATTTCGAAGTTATGCAAGCTTAATTTGAGATGATTTATTTGAGTAACTTTTTTAAAAAAATTAAAAAATAAAACATGCTTGATAATATTTGTGAAAATAACTGATCAAACCGAGGGAGTCGGTTAGAACAGTGCATTACAAAATAATGTTTTGACAGAGAGTAAGGCGGTGTTGGTGTAATTTTCTCTCTTTTTGGTTGTTTGAAAAGTGGAAGAAAGGACTGCTTTGTTTATTACAAAATATGCAAGGGTAGGGGCTCTTTTTGGTTTTGTTGGCGTGTGACAAGTATATTTCCGGCACTTGCCAACAGAAAGGTATGGGTTTACTAGGAAGCACGGATGTTAAAAAAATCCATATTTTGTGGGTCGAATTTTTATCTTGTTTGATTTTATAAAGACGAACTTAATTCGTCTTAGCAAAAGTTAAAAAAAATCACCAACACGGAACCTGATCATAACAGTATAACATAAAACAAACAGTAAGATCGTTAGACAATTTTACATTGTGTTGTAGATTGATATTATACTATGGTATCCTCGTAGTATTCAATCTACAATTTCTTAATAGTTGATATTTTTGACAATTCGCTAGGAGAATTCTTGATCGAAATAACTAGAAAAATCTTCTAGGCCTAGGTTGATTAAAATATTTGCCATTTTTCTTGTGTGTTTTCTGTGTCTTTTAACCGTAGATTTCAATCTTAATAGGAATACAAAACATAGTTTCATTGAAATTCAATGTCACTTTTTTCATATGGGCTTTTAAGCTCAATCTATTTTTATGATCGAGTCAACATTAATACAAAACATAGTTTCATTGAAATTCAATGTCACTTTTTTCATATGGGCTTTTAAGCTGAATCTATTTTTATGATCGAGTCAACATCTCCAACATCTAATAGATTTTACTATGTATATAATTATTTAATTAAATCCAACTTGATTATAATTATATCTAATAGAATTAGAATAATTCTTCATAGATTAAATATACTTGATCAAATCAATATTTAATCTAATCGACTTCAATTCGTAAACTAAGACTACTTGTTATCTGACCAATATGTCCTCATATATCAAACGCTTAGTCAAACTAATGGTCTTGGTCGAACTCTAGATAATAGACTAGACAATCTCAACATGTGAGGTACGTTGCAAGAATATTACAACTACTTATAATCTGAAGCTCATAGTGATACGGTCCTTTCATTCACGAATGCTTAATTAAGTCTTGAACATGATCAAATACCTATTCAAATAACTTAATCATCACGTTGTCACTTTAGACATCATTCCAAAAATGACGTGAATTGGCCAAGGACTAACGATTCAATTAGCTATGAGAAGACAAGTATTCTCTCCCAGTCTATTTGAGGAATAATTCTCATTCTTGGCTCAACTAACAGGCACATGTACTTCATGTATGCCTAATACATGTCGTATCTATCATGTTAGGATTGCAAACATTGGTCATGATTAAGGTCCACCACTCCGTACGTATTGACCTCAAGTCAGAGGAATTTTACACTACTTCACAAACCGATGTTTCTATAGACATATAAATAGAATACATTAAACGATTTCTCTCTATTCGTAAGGGTAAGATTTGATCCTTCAACTTCTAAAAAAAATTAGAATTTGTTGTCATCTTACTCACCAAATATTGGTACGTGTTTGGATAGTTAATTATAAGAGTTCAGAAAATGAAGTTCCTTCATAAAGAAGAGCAATTTTGCCACTTTTGTGTTGAGAGTGAGGCTTGAGATTAAATATTTGACACATTCTCAGTCCGGTTTCATGATTAAACGCATCACTACAATACATTTCCTTATTTTGACTTTGCATGTCTTAGAAGCTCTCTTTGGGTATTTGCTGCACTTGGTCTAGAGTTTTCGAGAGCAACTGGTATCTAAACTAATAGGAGTGACCAAAATAACACTCACCGTAAGTATGAATAACCAACCGGATTAGTTATAAACACCAAATCATGTTCTCACAAAATTTGGTTGAGAGCAATTAATGGGTATCAATATATGGTTAAAAAGAACGCGAAAGTTGAAGGAAAACTGAACTGGATAAATGATGAATATACATGTACATTCATTTATTTATTTCTTCACCCGCAATTACTCACTGTTAACCCTAAAACCTCATTTGTCTTTCATAAAAATGGCCTTTGAAACTGTCCTGCGCACAATACGAGTTACGTTTAACATCCATTTTGAACGAAATTAAGAATCACTTACATGATTCAAACCTGACAAAAAATGTAGCTTCACATACATATCACTAAATTATTAAAGAAATTTTTTTGATAAAATTATTAAAGCAATTGATTAATGATTATCCAGCCAAATTCAACTAGCATCTCATTTTCTGTTTAAACACTGCAAGTTGCTTAGCTAAGAAAATTAATTAATAGTTGAGTAAGCAACACACACGGTTTAATGGACATGTCTTATTAACCCAATACTTTACCGATCAGCAACGTTGTATCTCCATAATTGAAGAGTTCGGATTTCGAACTTCAGTCAAAACAACAAAGTTATCAATTAATCTAAATAAATATTTATTAATATTCTTTATGGACGCCAACAATCTCCCAGAACAGGTACATCTGTATTTGGTACGTTTGGTGTACTTGGTTGTACTCTGAGAAGCCTTTTTTCATACATTTAATAAATTTTATCCTTAAAAACAGATACAACTGTAGTAGTAAACTAGCTACTGGGCTGTTGAACATCTTAATATCTCGAAAGTTTTGAGGAAGAATTTCCAAGTCCTGGCAACTCGTCTTGTCTCTTCGATTCCGTGTCAAATCCAGTACCATATTTGGATTTACATCAAAATATAAATATCTTGGTTCGTTTAAAGAAGCTGGACCGATCTTTCAAGATGTAACCTTCAAAAGATAGTATTGGAACACCAAAGGTTATAGATACTATAGCATTCTTTTTTTCTAAAAATTCTAGAAATACTTATTAAAACATATTTAATATTTCAAAATTCTGTTCACATCGATCAGAATTAATCAATTCTTCGTCGTACCATTTGACTTCAGCCTGGAAACTTCTCGGAGATAAGTCGTACAATTAATAAATAATACAGAAACAAATCAGGTGATAGCATATCAGTAACCTTGTTATAACTTATAAGTGAGTGCGAATATTCCCACCTGCTTGCCTGCTTGGAACTATATCCAACCTGTTTTAGGCTGTTATTAAGACCTTAATTTTTCTAATATATACCTTAGTGAAATATAAACAATTCCAACAAAGCGTTTTACTGTAGTTAAATTATTTGCAGGGAACCGCCTTAATTGATTGGCATGGAGCGAAGGCATTTAGTCTACTCGTAAAAACATAGATAAAAACTGACGGAAAATCAATGTTCAAACCTTGGACATGTATCTTAAAAACAATTGGCATGAGTAAATCGATTAGGATAAAACCGGATTCAAGGTAAAATTTTCGGCAAAATCAAAATTGATCAGTATACTAAACCCCTATTTCTTTTAGTTTGTTTTATTTTTGTCTAGGTAGCTCACACAAATGAGCTGTCTCCCTATTATTATTAATAGTGTTTTCCTAAATACTTACGAAAATTAATTACTTTGTTACTCTATGTTTAAATCACACATTGCTTGGTACAAGATTTGTGAGGTTGTTTATACCTGTGCAAAACTTATATAAATATTAGTTTAAATTTTTAATAGAAATTTATCTAAATATTATTTAAAATTTTGAATAGGATGTCAAGGAAGAAAAATATTTAGAATATCAAAATCCAAAACGATTAGCTGAGAAGAAAAAGGACGTCAAGGAAGGGTCCATTCCATGCAGTACGATTAAAATATTTTCCAATTTGTTTTCTTCTGGTTAAAAAAATTGTTTTCTTCTCAAACCCAAAACAAATAAATAATTTAAGGAGCCAGCTAATCGAATTTTTTTTAATGGTGGAGAAATTGTAATGGACCCTAAACTGAGGAACATGAACGGGTGATATTCGCTACCGAAGATCACCCAAAAACCTGATCATATTAGTTGCGTGCCTGCGTCACTGTTTCGTGTGGAACAAATATAATTTTAAATATAAGATTTCTTCTTTTATTGAGGTTGGACGTGACATGACGTACGCGGTTAAATAATTAAGTGTTCTTTTTCATGTCCATAACATCACAAGTTGTTGAGGATTGTGTTCGATATTAGTTTCAAGCCGTGTGATTTAGAAGTTATGCGGTATAGAAAAATCTCCGCTCAATTTATTGCACTTTACATTTTTCACAAATTAGTATAAAATTACAATGCCAGGTATAGGTATCTGGGAAAGGAGTCTCTCTATTTAATATTATTTTTATCTTTCAGTTTGCTAGTTTGTTGCATGGTTTTAAAAAATTGTAGTCCGATTCACAGTCTGACTAATTAGACCAATAATTGGACATAACAACAAGTCATTTATATGGTAAAATGGAGTACGATTGGACTGGACAAATTTTGGTCGGACCGGACAATTTGTACGAAAAATTCAGTCTGATCAGATAGTTCGCACAGAAATTTGATATTATTAATTTATTACATAAATTATTTACATATATACCTATATACATGTATACTTATGTATATTTCAAAAAATTATATAAAAAATAAGAAAAAAAAATCTAGCCCGACTAATAGTTGGGCCAGTTGGAATAGATGACCCACAGATGGGACCCGAGAACCCTGGTTTGTTGCGTATATTAGAAATTTTAATAATTTTAATATAAAAAAATCCCCACTCGCGGACAACTCCATACCGCCATTCATATTTGTACAGCAAGCCAACTTCTAAATATAAACCAATGTAATAAAATAAAATCATACGCATGAGCCAATAGATTGTCAATTCCGAAACGCAGAAGAAAGACCCTAAGACCAGGAAATTGAATTAAATAGTGTTTACGGATGTACCTCTCTCTGCCAGCTTTAAATTGTTAAGTAAACCTTTTTTGCATAAATAACCCTGTGGACGTATCATCGACCATTACTTATCACAGAGAGCAAACTATAAGACAGCCGCCTTGGAAGCCAATATCGGCGAGATTCAAAAAATAACAATTAAGAAATAAAAATATCACATAAGAAAGAAAATACTTTTTTCTATAAAAAAAATTATATTTTTAGAAACACATAAATAATAACAAAATTATTTTTTCTATATTAAATAAGATAAAATTTGACATATTACGTCATTCAAATATTATATTTGAGACTTTTTTTAACAAGATAACAACTATAATAATTATATTTGAAGACTATTAAGAAAATTAATAATTATGTAAGATTTTTCAAATAAACAAATTTAACACAAAATAATGTCTAAAATAATTTTTGAATTTTAAAGTATGTAAAATATAAGTATTTATTATAACATATTACTTTATATAAAAATTAAAAGCAAAAATTACTATTAATTTTTTTAAAGTATCAATTATTATAATTAGTTATTATATTTTTACACTGAAACAAGAGTTGCTATCAATTTAGAAAAGATGACATAAGTTTTACTCAAACATTAAGAAATGAAACAGATGATTAAGAAAGCGAAATACGCAATTTAAGTAGCGTGGATTCAGCTAATTGGCAACCTTGGCCTGCTAATAATTGGCACGGCATACGTTTTTCGGTTGAAGTTTGGATTTTTTTCTCAAAAATTACGGAATCTTTTTCATACTTAAAACTAAAACTAAGCACCACTTCGAAAAATAAAGTTCGGTTTATCATCATTTAAAAAAAAGTTGATTTTTATTGCTGTGTAAAGATATATACATCTTTATAGCGCTGGTGTGTTAAAATCTTCATGATGTTGCAACTTGCAACCACAATCTGGGTAAAAATTTATCCAGATAAAACACAACAATAATAATAACTTTCGTTAAGAAATGAGCGCCTGAACTGTTTTTTTTAAGGTACATGTTTTGTTAATCAAAATTGAAATTATAAAATGGAATCAAACTCATAACATACGTGATCCATATAAAGTAAAAGATTTTGATTACGTATAAATTTATTCATTTTAGACTAATATAGTTATTCTCGAATATAATGAAAAATAAAATGAGTATAAGCTCAAGATTGTGTTTTATGATGCCGCCATAGAATTATTCCTCGCACCACCCAACGCATTAAGTTCAGGAGTTTGTTTTTTTTTTCATTTGTTTCTGAGAAAATTAAATGAAACCGTCATTACGAAGGCATATACGAGTGTGTCCGTACGTTTCACATGGGACAGATAAGTACAAAAATTGCTATTTTGTCCACATCAGGCCTAATACCAATCCTGACTACATTATAAAGCTGTCGGTTACAGTTTATAGAAAGATGTAAAAATCTGAGTCCAGTTTAGATTTGTTGAACTCTTGCATAAGTAATGAAATTGTTTAATAGTGCAAATATCATTAAATATTTATTATTTTAACATTTTAGGTTAGTCATAGATTAGTTGATCATGTGTGTATTATTATTTTATCAAGTTTTTTTACAAGTCTATGAATTCAAAGTATGTGTAATTTTCGTCACGATTAGCATCATTTGAAATGAGTGTATTGATGATGCTATATTGGTAATTACTAGAGTGATGAGCATGTTTATGAAAAAAATATTTATCGATTGTCTTAAAATTTTGTATTGGATACAAAAATCCTAAAATTTTAATTTTGGATTTAAAAATTGAAACTGAGAGAGTGTTAAATTTTAGCTGGATTTTAAAAAAGGCTCCTGGCGGCGGACTACCTGGGCTCTGAACCCATATTTGTTCACACACTGTAATGGGCTGCCAAAACATTTGATATCCACATCGATTTTGATTCCAGCTGGTCACCAAGTCCAAGATAGCAATATACTGGGTTTCTCGTATTTATGGAAATTACAGGCCCAAGCCAATTCTCAAGAAGTTGAAAGACATGGCTCAAAACTTTGTTATTTGTTTGTTTGAATTTTATAAATGTATTAATGTTAAATATTTATTAAAAGATCATTATCATTTTGTAAAATATTAAAAAATCTCAACCAATTTGATTCTAGATTATTGGTCCTATTGATAAATGATCTACAAAGTAAATTTGGGAAAAATCTATTTTTAGTACTTTGTAGTATCACTTAAAATCACTTTTGTACTATATGATTTAAAATACATTAAATGAGTCAAACTTTATACAATTAAAATCACTTTGGTCCGTCAAAATGAAGTTTTGATAATGACATGGAAAGCCAAATTCGCAGGTTAACTTAACGTGGCAAGAGGCTAGAATATCAAAATGATCCCTGAGTTACTTATAATTATTCAAAAAATCCAATTCTAATATTAAAAATTTCAATCACGCCCTTTGTCCAATCCTCACCTTAACCAATTTTCTTCTTCACGACCTCTCTAAACAAAGAAAACACCCAATAACCCATTAGCAAGTAACGCATTCCCAACCAACTACCATTGGGGTGGAGTGGTAAGTACTCCTCCTCGCTTAAACCAGGTCTCGAGTTCGAAATCTGGTGAACGCAGCAGGTGTTTGTTGGGAGAGTCTATCCTCTATAAAGGACTTTAGTACTCGAGCTCAGATTAGTTGGCCAGTGGACCAAATCACTGGGTGAGAGACAAAAAAAAAAGTAACGCATTCCCAGATAATCAATTTCAAGCACTAATCCTTTCCAACCGAGAATCAATAACCCATTAACAAGAAGAAGGGTCCATTTGGAGAAAACAAAAGTATCGTCTTCATAAACCCTAATCCTTTCCATAGGACGGTTCAACAGGAAAACAAAGTAATTGCTTTTTAGATTTTGAAATTAAATCGAAATGTGATATTATCGATTAGTTTTCTAGGGTTCGGCGGGAGTGACGAAGATGATTACGAGGTAAGGAGAGAGTCGCGGGCAAAGCAGGTGAAGAAGAAGCCGGAGAAGAGTGGCTTGGGTGATTACGACGGCAGTTTTTGGGAAAAACAAAGTTCTTCATAGATCCCATTTTTGTACTATGAACACCCAATATCAAGTTCTTCCAAGCTCGGCGGAGAAAATTTCCAAGTGCGATCAAGATTTCTTATTTTTTAGTGATTGGGCTTTCACTTTTATTGCTTAATTGGAAGAAATTTTTAGTTTAATATGAATTAAAATTTTGGCGATCTTTCGAGGGCCTGAGGCAATCAAATAGCGAAGGCGTATGGGAGGTTTTTGGGTCTGTTGAGAATTATAGGTTATTTCAAATATTGTAAACTTAGACCATTCGCAGCCCGGGGGTCGTGTGCCCCGGGTCTGTCACGCGTCGGGTTGCCATTGGGCAACCCGGAAGCCTCGCTGACACGCGCGGCGTCCCCGCGTGTCAGCGAGGCGCAGTGCGCTTTCGGAGGTGCGCACCCGAGTGGGCGACGTGGCCTGCTCTGATTGGGCCACGTCGCCCACTTGGGTTTTTATTTTTTTTTATTTTTTTAAAAACTTATAAAAAAAATCAGAAAAATTATAAAAAATTTCTAAAAAAATCAACAGGGAGTAGCACATATACAAATCATGAATACTCTACTCAACGCATAAGATCTCTATCAAGTTTCATGACCGCTGATTCTCATATTCGGAATAGAGAAGCTCATGTCGCTCTCCGTAAAGACCTAATTGAGCATGTTTGGACTAAGTTTGGAGGTGGTAATTAGTTATGTAATTTTAATATCTATGTAATTTCTTGAATTTCGTAGTCTTTTTGTAATTTTTAATTTTTAATAAAATTTTCATTTCGAAAAATTGTGTGCTTCGAAGTTACGCAAAAAAATATTCGAGTCTGATACAGTTAGCTGCATTTTAAAAAAAACTGAGCTAAAAAAAAGCTGATGTGGCTGGAGGCACGAACACTGTAGCGAGGGCAAGGATGTGGGCTAAAAAATTGAGAGCAGGGGCACGCTGACGTGGCGCCCAGGGCACGGACTGTAGCAGGGGCAAGGATGCGGATGGTCTTATAGGATTATTTGGATAGTTTACAACAAGTGAGTTGACATGACATTCGGAAAGAGACTTATGTGGTATGCCTATCTGGATGACACAGTTACATTTCGAGTAGCTGCTCCTAGATTAAAATAATTTTAAGGACAAATTACTCCTTAGTTCTTGGTCTTAATCGAATTCTCCTATCGGGTTTCTTCTTTCTCATAAACGATTTAGTCGTCTCTTTATTTTGAAAAAATATTGGTCTCGGGTCTCTGGTTGACTTCAGAACCCATTTTTTCATTTTTTGATATGTAAAATGACTATTTTATCCTTTCGCAAAAAGACAAAAATAATGACTCTTTTGCCTTTTTGTGAAGGATAAAAAATTATTTCACATGTCAAAAAATGAAAAAAGAGGCTGATTTGGACGGTGGAGACCGCATACAAACATTTTCTCATAAAACAGGAATGGATTACTCATTTATGAGAAAGAATGGACCAGATAGGAAAATTATGTTAAGTCTAGGGACTATATGATAATTTTCCCTAATTTTAATTGTCCGATATTTGATTCAATTTATGTATTTTAAATTGTAAGGTACTAAAATAATTTTTAGTGATATTAATATAATGTTTTTTTTCAAATAAAATATAGGTAGCGAACTTTTCATTTTACGACCCTTATCATTAGAAAATTAAAATTATGCGATATGGGTTTAAAATATGGTCCTTTAATTACGAAAATCTAACTACATTTATTAATATTAAAGAAAATTGAACTTAGTACTCTGTTATTAATTTAGTACCCAAAGTTCATCTTTGCTTTTTTTACCGATACTTTCTTAAGTGCATTCAATATTGACAAATTCCTGATAGGGTTTAATTTATCCTACCTGACCTATGCACGTCAAAGCGACATCGTATGTTTTCAAAAAGAGCTCACGTGATAAACGTTTTTAAACGAAACCAAACCTCATTCCGGTTGGCCAAAACACGACAGCTCATCTTCCTAAGACTTGCATCGAATCGAAAACATCTATTAGGTGATTATACGTGGTTTGTAATATGATATTATATTTTGAAAACGATTTTTTGGTTATGTAATTATTCCTAATTTTTCAACAATGACTCGGACAATTTTTCGAGTCAAAATGATTCCAGACTTAGAAATAACGTCGTTTCAATGCTAATGTGGCACGCCAATAAGAATTTTTTAGTCTGATTGGTACATGAGTTGATATGACATAA
Organism: Hypericum perforatum; assembly: GCA_012979155.1. Taxonomy (NCBI): domain Eukaryota; kingdom Viridiplantae; phylum Streptophyta; class Magnoliopsida; order Malpighiales; family Hypericaceae; genus Hypericum; species Hypericum perforatum. The sequence goes on along the minus strand of SOPF01027031.1, from coordinate 74,204 downwards.
AAATATCTAGTACAATTACTTATCTTTTATGATTGTTCAAAAAAATACCTCTGCCTCAACATGGCACGAAGTTGGTCCCATTCGTAAAGAAGAGAGTGGAGAGAGAATTTTTTTTTAACAAACATAAAAAATATAGTTACAATAAATATTTTTATATCAGGTTAAATCATGTGCAAACTTAACTAAATATTCCTAATTGACGAGCTATCAGCATCGAAATGACATCATTTCTAGGTTTATAGTCAATTTTGACTCCGAAATCGTTTGAACCTTTATTAAAAAAATAACCATAAGACTAAAAAGATTATTACCAAAATCATCTATAGACATTTACATAGTACACGGAATCATTGAAACCATTACCAGATGCACTTCTAGACAAATTATTATAGGGAAACCATTGAAACAAGACCCACAGATACAAAACAAGTGGGCTCGTTCCATAGCAGTCGGCACTGACCTTATCGGCCAATGTTTGTGGATAAGGCCCACATGTCAATTACTCAATGCCACACCAAACCACATCCAATCCCAGACTTTGTTTCGGGAAACTGAAAATTCTTTTGGACAGCTCACTAGAGATGAATTTGGACAAGAACAAAAGGTTCTGTGTAACACACATCATAATTATAAAAAATTGAGTGTTAATTTCATTTTTATTAAAAATACTGTACATTTCACTTTATAATGATCATTTGAGAACCAAGCAGACACACTGATATTATTTCATTATCCGTTAAAAATATATGTAACTTAATTATAAACATAAAAAAGTCTTAGAGCCATTATTTTTAGATTTCGGCTTTGATTATAAAAAAATTAACATGATAACAACACATATTCATATATGCATTTTGGAGAGAGTAAAAACTATACATACTCATTATTTCAATATTTTAGATTAATGTGGATATTCTTTTTGCTTTCAAGTTAAATCAATTTGTTATATTAATTGCACTAACTATGTATGTTTTATTAACAATAACGTAATCCATGAAAATGGTATTCATATTAAGAAAACATATTCAGATATTATATTAACAATTATGAATATCAAAATGTATTTATAACGAAAATAAAAAAATGATCTGAAACCGTTTCGAATTTAGTCTTTGTAGCCGCCACAATTGCCCATATAGTTGACCCAAGCCTCCTTGTATTATGTATAGAACTAACTTCACTAGGACATAGTTTTATTTAGCTGTCGCACTGTGTTACCGACGTATATGACGATAACCTTCATAATTTACAATCTAAAGTACAATACAAAATAAAAATTATTGTTGAAATAACAACATCGTTAAACTATGATAGACTTTGTTTATACGCGTGAATGTTGAGACTTTCATTTTAGAATCTAATTCCAAAGTAATAGCTATAACTTTTAATATGTCTCACAACCTAAATACCTAATCCCGGTCAATTGACCAAAGTTAATAATTGCATAATATTAATTTAATTGACATTTAAAAAAATATGGAATCATATGGATATTTTTCTACTAAGCTTTTGAAACATTAAACAAATATTAAAAACGACATTTTACTTAAAATATCGTCCATTCCACCTTATTTTATTAGACGACATTATATTGTTTGTAAATAACCTTAATTCGTGGAATTGCAAATGGGTAACAAAAATTTAAAAATTATTAGACGAAAATAAAAAAAATGTATTGTCAATATCACATAAAAGTAATGTCATTCTAAAAAAAATTAAAAAATTAAAATATACATATTATTATCGAATGAAAAAACATCAATATCATATGAACGAAAAATCGATATTGCATGAAAAAAAAATTGTCAATACTATCTAATTTAAATTCTAAAGAGATAAATTTGTACATAATATACCCAATTCGTCACCATTTAGCAAGATATGGGAGAAAATATAATTCTAAAGATAAGACTACATTGAAAAACGAACGAGAATCCTTATCCACATCACACTAAGATCCAGGGCCATCACGAAAAAGATAAAACTTGCCCATGTCATCTACCGACCAGCAGACAAAACAATTTATCCACATACTAAACTAATTAAATTATGAGTTGGTAAAATCTTGAAAAGAATATCACGACCTTTCCAATTTAAATTTATAATAAATCATTTGCCTGTTGGTAATAATAACCATATCTTAAACGTGACTTGGACAATATAAATAGACCAATGCCGATCCTAAGTCCTAACACATCACTATTACATTCTAAAATTCCACACACAAAAACCCCTCACAGATTTCAAGAAAACCCATCTTGAGGCACTTTAGATCAATACCCAATACTTGGAATTAGAAAGGAAACTTTTAAGAAGAAGAAGAAGAAGATGTTGGCTATATTCCACAAGACTTTTGCAAATCCACCAGAGGAGCTTAATAGTCCATCATCGAACCAGAATTCGAACAAGAAGCCCAAGCTTCCTGAGGAGACATTGGCAGAGTTCCTCTCTCACCATCCTCACGATACCTTCTCCATGACCTTTGCCCATGCAGCTGTTCTCGCCTATGTTCGTCCAAACAATCCTCTCTCCCTCAAAAATCAGAGGTTGGTTCTTGTTCGGAGTGAGTATTGTCGAATTTGTATCATAATTTATTTTTAATTGCTTATCTTATAAAAGTAAGTTTTTACACTAAGAATTATGTTTTCAGGATTTGAAGCACGCAACTCGTATGGTGTTACATGTATCATATTAAGCTACATCTTCCCTGAATTATCACGAGCATCATATTTTTTAATAAAATTATTAGATCATGTGTGAAGAACCACATCTTGATTGGTTGGAGTTGGGAATTAGCCACAGCTAATTAATGTCAAAATGACCTTAATCCACTAGCTTAGGAATTTGGATTGAAAATTGCAAAATGTTTACAGATGGGTTCAGTTGTCTTGGAATTTGAATTTTGATGCTGCTTATATAGTTAATATTTCAGGTGTAGCTAGCTAATTTAGTCTATACTTACCAAATGTTAGAACTTTATCATAAACTCTTTGATAATTATGTGTTTACATGAAACAAGATGGTGCCCTAAATGATAAAGAAGAGAATCGTGCAAGAGTTAAACTATAAATATCCAGTGATCAGAATCGATTTAGGTCGGAAAAAAGACCGACCCTCATTAGTCAACTTTGAAGGCGTAAAACTTCTCATAATTAAAGCTCTCGTTGTGCATCAAATTGCAAAAATCTTACTGAATTAATTGATGTGATATTATGAAATTACAGGTTATTCTGTGGCCACAATGAACTATACTGCATGTTCTTGGGGAGCTTGAACAACTTGTGCACACTGAACAAGCAATATGGCCTAACCAAGGGCGCCGACGAGGCCATGTTCGTGATCGAAGCATACCGGACCCTCCGCGACCGAGGACCGTACCCGGCTGACCAGGTCGTTAAGGATCTTGATGGCACCTTCGCCTTTGTTATCTATGACAGCAAGGCTGGTTCTGTCTTTGTTGCACTGGTACGTACACATTATAATATAAATCCTTAGTAATTCGAAATTGATCTATCATTTTGAGTGACAATGTTCGTTCGATGAATCTAAGCAGTTGAAGTTTTCTTTGCAGGGTTCTGATGGAGGAGTGAAACTGTACTGGGGCATTGCAGCCGATGGATCTGTTGTGATCTCGGATGATTTGGACGTCATCAAAGCCGGTTGCTCCAAATCGTTTGGTCCCTTCCCAACAGGTACAATTTTGGGCCACTAGCATTACTACAACCCCTAATTGCGTTTTGGTGAACGTCTGGTACTTAAGAGTCGACTATTGTTGGGTTCGTGGGTGCAGGGTTCATGTTCCACAGCGATGGTGGGTTGATGAGCTTTGAGCATCCAATGTACAAGATAAGGGCAATGCCAAGAGTGGACAGCGATGGGGTGCTATGTGGGGCCAACTTCAAAGTTGATAAATACAATAGGATCAATAGCATTCCACGCAGAGGAAGCGAAGCTAATTGGTCCGAGTGGGAGTCCCATGCTTAATTGTTAATTCCTGTTTTACTTTTTGCCAGTGCTTCAAGAAGACTTCAAATTTGTGTTTCTAGTTTTCAATTTCTTGCCTTTTGTCTTTTCCAATTCGCATCCAACAGGAACGGTAAATATGTTTTGTTTTTCTCCCAAGTCACTCCTACAATAAGATTTTGTACTATCCAGAGATGAAACAAAATTTCCTTAAGAGAATTGTTACTTGGAATAACTCTACTCGTGCTTTTGAATATAAATTATCTCAATTCGAATCTGGAAAAAATTGGATACAATGTAATGGTACAAAATCTGGATTGACCAAATTAATAAAAAGATGAGCGAGCATCCTAAAGAAAAAAGTCGTGCACGCCCGCAAAAGGTGACGAACCAGATCCGGGATGGCCTGGATGAGGTTCATTCTTTCCACATGTCTGCATATTCATCAGGCTCCAAGGCATTTTCGATCTCGTGCATCTTCCTCCTCGTCTTGGCTTTCACCTTCTTCGCGAACTTCCCAGCTTTCTTCTTCTTCTCCATCGACCGAATCTAACAAAATAGATAATGAAAAGTCAATACCATAACGTGTACTGGAGACTTTGATGCAGACGAGCATACAGGAATTGGTCCAGTTGGCTATCAAAGATATACCCTCACCAACTCAGGTAACGCCAGATCAGAAGTATAAATTGTATGTGTTCAAGCGTGTTCGGGAAAATGATGATTAAAGCATTTACAAAATGCATGAGCATGCCAGGAGATATGCAAATGTCCCAAAAAAAACATTTGATAGGAGTGAGCTCTAACCAGGTTTGGCGACACATAGTCTGGGTTCTCGTAGAGCGTAGGGCCACCAAAACTTCCACCAAAAATCCTTATAGGATTCAGACAAAATCTTGGACCGACCTGTGCACAAACAGATTTTCACGTTAAAGTACAGCATACTCAGACGACTGTTAATTATTCTCTTACCAAATTGAGAATCCTTGTATCACTGCCAATAATTTTCCTACCTCAATAAGTGTCATCTTATCCAAGCCTCCCCGAGCCACCTTGTCCGCTTCATTATGGGGAACAGAAATCTGTACATGTGAAACCAATTAGAACCTCTTGGTAACTATTTTTCTACCTCCACAATGAATTCTTCATTATAACTATTTCTCAGTTTATGTGAACAAAGGACTCGATGTCATAAAAACCAGATGCCCTTTACCACCAAAGTCTTTTGCTTGTAAAATAAACAAAACAGCAAGCTATAGTTTCCAATAGAATGCACTTGATTAAGCCATGTTCTGATCCAGAAGTAATATGACTAAGATCAGAGGAAAGACCAATTCCACAGAATTGTTTCTTCAGCTCAAACCTTACCGCAAACCCCAGTAAATGGAACACATATTTTTGGAGCACAAACAAACGTTAATGGGTTTACAGAACAATTTTCAAATATTGACAGCAAATGTTGCTGAGCCATAAGCAGGCGACGTGTTTAGAACGACTACAACACGATGGCCAACTGACCTGATAATTCCGGAACCATATATGATCATCTAAAATGGAGAAGGCAAAGACATGGTCATGGTACGGCTTTGATTTCCTGTGTTCTTTGGGGGTACCAAAAATCTGACAAAGAAAGATGAAAAGCTCATTAGTCAATCACTATTGGAGTGCACTTTCTAAACAGAATCAAATCAAGTCAACCAAATTGCAAAATAAGAACAAAAGGAATATATCTTTAGATCCAACCTACCAATTGGAGGACGCAACTCTTGAGGACACACAACAAAGGAGGAGAATAGACCCCATTTTAATGCAGCAATTATCAAATGTTTTGGATACTTTACAGCAGTATTAGATGAATCCTAGGATGATCTACAAGTACCTGAATCAAGATCTCCTTTATAAGTTTCCAATGAGCATCATTTTCGAAATTAGCCGAGAATGTCAAAATAGGCCTTGAACCTTTCAGATGATTCCCAGTAAGCTTCAATTCCTCCATAGTGTGCACTACAATAAACAAAAACAAGACGATAAACATACAGTTTTCATCCGAATGCGCCAAATGCGACATTAAATAAGGAAACCAACAATACATAATCCAATTTTACCTGCATTAACCAAGAACTTTACTGATGGACCACTGGGACATTTGGCCATCCACAAATAAAGATCCTTGTGCTTCCTACACTGCATTTCATAAAAATAATCTGCTCAACCAACCATTAAGTCAAATACCAAACAAAACCACAAAGTTCAAAGTAATACACCAGAAAAGAACCCACAACCAAGAATAGAGGGATATAAGCCATTGGCGCAGCAATTCTTAAAGCACCTCAAATCCATCATCTCTTTAGAAGAGGCCGCCTTTGCAAACAACCCGGTTTGGACAGTTCTTTTGCAACCAATCAGATAGGTTGCAAAAGGCTAAGCTGGAACGAGGAACGACCTTTGAAGAATTATACTCTCTCCTAACTCTAGAAAACCTTAAGCTTACTTGCAGATACGCCCCTCCACAAACTCGTATCAGAACCAACCATCTTACTCGATTCTATTCTATTGCACTGGCCAAGCTAAAACAAAAATAAAATGCAACACACAAAGTAACCCCATAGAAAATCATTAACAACCCAGAACAGAGGAATGCTATAGGCCGATGCCGGGCCAAATCATTTGCAAAGCACCTCAAATCCATCCTCTCTTTATAAAGCCCCCTTTGCAAGCAACCCAAGCGGACAGTCATTTCGCAACCATCAGACAAATTGCAAAAGCCTCCCGTGGAACCAGGAACGATCTCCGAAAAATTATTCGTCTCCCAACTCTAGAAAACCTAAAATGTAGGCCCTTCTACAATTGAAAAGGGTACGAGAAACTACCTCAAAGAACAAGGAGGAAGAGCAGCCCCTTAGCTCGACGAGCTCGTTAAGTGCTTGACCGTTGCTGCTCGACGACTCCACCTTGTTGTCCTTCTTACAATGCGGAAGCAGCGACACCACGTTCAGCATCAAGTGCCGGTACCTGAAAAATCAATCAACATCAATCCCGTCAACTTCTGCCGTACCCGACCCGGACCAAGTAGTATTATTCCGGAGAAATTAGGGTTAAGGGGTATTACCGGTAATTGATGCGGCGGGAGCAGGTGACGAGGACCTTCTCCTTGTTCCTGAAGCCTGGAGGAGCTTTGGACGGCTCGTCGGCGATCTTGTTGTCCTTGTCTTTCCATCCAAGGAGCGTCCGTGGGGGGCGTTCAGGGGCAGTTTCGTCCTTTTTCTTCGCCGGAAGGGACTCGGCATCGCTTCTCTTTCGCTTGGCCCCCATCGCTCTCTCTCTCTCTCTCTCTCTCTCTCTCTCTCTCTCTCTCTCGCTCTCTCTCTCGCTCTCTCTCTCTCTCTCTCTCTCTCTCTCTCTCTCTCTCTCTCTCTCTTTGCCCTTTCCCTTTTGGTGATTTTTCCTTCTCTACGGAAGAGGGAGAGGGGAGAGTCGGAGAAGTCGGGGTTTAGTTTAGGGTTTTAGGCGAAATGAAACGGTGTCGTAGGCGTTGTTGGAGGGAAACTTTACTCTTCTAGGTCCTTATCGGTGTATATAAGATTGGTTGATTCAGCGGATACTATTGTGATTCAATCGTTTTGGTCTTTGCTATTTTAAATTACTCTTTTTACTCTCTACTATTTAAAATAACCAAACATTTTAGGCCCTAAAAATCAACATAATTTTTTTATGACCATTATACCCTTCGTTTGAAAAATTAACTCAAATCCAAACCCAAAATTAAACTAAATCAAACCCCAATCCAAATAAACCAAACCAAAATTAACCCAAACCCCATGTTGAAGCTCATGCAACCGAAGCCCAGTCGCAGATAAATCCAAGCCCAATTGCCACATTTGGAGATAACATCTGCGACGGCTACTCGGAGAATCAATCTCCAACGACGTCTTCCAAACCAGGAAGCAGTCCCAGCTCAGCAACGCCTACTTCCTTATCTGAGCATAAGATCACGACGCAATCACAGAGATCACCTTCCAATTCAGACCGATTGCCGATCTCACACAATCCTCCTATACTGCACCTTCCTACTTAGTCGATATTATGTAAATCTTGTAATTACTTTAGTAGGTGTATATAATCAGCTTGTAACTCTGCTATTCCTCAAGTCAAATCAATACATTTAGCTTGATTATTTGTTTCAACATGGTATCAGAGCCTTGTTCTTGATTCTGAGAATCAAGTGCTAATTTGACCTTCCAGCTACGTACCACCAAAATCTATTCCCGTGCAAAAACACCATGTCACAAGAAACCACTGTCAATGAAACTTCCGAAGTCAGCCTTCCTACTACTAACCGTGACCTCTTAAAGAGAATATCGAAAATCGATGGCAATACTAGCCTCAAGATTACCACCGTATCCTTCAATGGAAAAAACTACATGGCCTGGTCGAAAGCCATGTTCATTGCCTTGTGTGGGCGAGGACGTGTCGGCTTCATCAATGGAGAACTACCACCTCTAGCTGTAAGTGACTCACACTATCCTGAGTGGCGTATGTACGACCATCAGGTAATGTCCTGGTTGTTAAACTCCATCGACTCTGAACTACATGATCTGTTCAATTATGCTGCAAGTTCTAAGAAACTATGGGAGGCCGTTAAGTCTCTATATTCTCAACAAGAAAATGTCTATCGAATCTTTGAATTAAAAAAGGGTATTACTGACCTGGAAAAGGGAGATCGCCTATTTGTTGAGTTCTTGAGCAGGTTAAAATCAATGTGGGAAGAACTATCAACTCTTAGGCCAACCACGGTTGATCCAATCGTGATTGGTAAAAGAGAAGAAGAAGACCGGATCTTCAAAGTACTAATGGGACTCGGATCTGATTTTGATGCTCTCCGAGATCAAATACTTACTGTTGTCGAGTTGCCCTCATTTGATTCAGTTTGCGCTAGAGTCCAGAAGGAAGAAACGCGAAAGAAAGTCACCACCTCTTATTTACGAGGGGAACATGTAACTGATGCCAATGCCTTTGTCGGCTGCCAAGAGAACGCTGCTTTTGCAGCTAAATGCTTCATGAACTCAAGACCCGGAAATACATTCAATCAAGGCAAAGGTACCAAATTTCCTCGACCTAACTATGTATGTGAACATTGTGGAAAATCTGGGCATACTAGAGACAGGTGTTGGATCCTCCATCCTCACTTGAAAATCCGACGTGACCAACACAACTCGGACAAGACAAATGCATTTCATGCCTTAATCTCTGAGCCGAGCTCTTCCACAACACCACAGTCGATTGAGGATCTAGCACAAAGAGTTTATCTCCACCTGAAAGGCAATACCGAACCCAGCACATCGCACAAATTGTCTCAAGTAGAAGGTAAGGAGGGTAAGAATTCTCATTGCTTTTCTGCTATCTACTGTAATTCCACAAAATTGCAAAATCAAAACAAAAATTGGGTTATCGATTCCGGCGCGAATGAGAACATGACTAATGATAAAAGTTTGATTGAAAATTTTCACAAAGTCCCTGACCAATCAATTATTGTTGCCAACGGGTCTACCATCCCTATTAAAGGAAGAGGTAAGGTCAAACTTTTTGACTCAAAAAGGAGTCTTGATGTGTTATTTATACCACAATTGTCTACTAATCTGCTCTCGATCAGCAAAATTACGAAGGACTTAAATTGTCAAGCACGTTTTACTACTGATTCTGTGGAATTTCAGGATTGCAACTCTCTAAAGAAGATTGGTGAAGGTTCCCTGAACAACGGTCTCTATCTGCTACGATAGAAACCTCGAGCACTCACTGTCAAAACCTCCAATCTCACTCAACTCTGGCATGACAGACTTGGGCATCCTAGCAATTGGGCTTAGATTTATCTACGACTGGGCTTCGGTTGCATGAGCTTCAACACCCCAACCCAAATAAACCAAACTAAATCAATTAAAACCTAACCTAACCCAACTTAATCCAATCTGTCACCATGAGGCCGCTTTTGACTTCGAAACTGAACCTGTCAAAGTCAAAACCAGAGCTCCATCCGTGGTCAAAACCACCAATCAGCATTGTAGTGGTCTCGTCGTCGTACCGGAGAACGAATGTCGAAGAGCTCAGCATGTCACCGGTGAAGAAGGACGATCGGTCGTAGACAGAGCTGGCTTCTTCGGCGGTGTTAAAGGCACCCAACCAGGGCCGCTTCCGGAGGTTAGGGTCCTGGATCTCGACGACCCCACAAAAGCCCTCTTCCTCCCAACTACAATTGAAGCCTCTTGCTCCGAAAGGAAGGCGATCTCCCTCACCAGGTGCCGTCGCCTACATGGGCTTGCATGCAGTCGTTGTTCATCTCCGCAGGAGTTATCGTCCATTGCGTCCAAGTTGGTGAGGATGATTCTGATAAGCCTTTGTCTCAATCGAAGGGTTTGGGTTAATTTTGGTTTGGTTTATTTGGGTTGGAGTTTGGTTTGGTTTAATTTTGGGTTTGGGCTTGAGTTAATTTTTCAAATGAAGGGTATAATAGTCATAAAAAATCATGTTGATTTTTATGGACTAAGAAGCTCGGTTATTTTGAATAGTAAGGAGTCAAAGAGTAGTTTTAAAATAGCAAGGACCAAAATGGGTTGAATCATCATAGTACGGGGACTTTAGCCTAATTTTTCCTAATTTATATTTAAAAAGAAACTAGAGACTAGAAAATTAGCTACAAAAGTTTTAGCCATTATTTTCAAGGTTTTAAAAAATATGGTCTGGTCGGTCAGACTACAAATCGTCTCCCATACTATCCCATTTTTTTTAAAAAAATGTCTACCTTGTGAACTGCCCAAATTTTGGTCAGACTGGACAGTTTGCTAAAAAAATCTAGTCTCACCAGACGGTTCGACCGAAAAATATTTATTTTTTAAATAATTTTATCTTCGATTCGAGATTACCCATTTGTATAGATACTTTATTTGGTAAATTTTATAAAAATTGGTATGTTTATATGTTACTTTTTAATCTATTGTGTTATTATTCGTTGATTACATAAATTATTTGATTATTTACCTATATATATTTTAAAAAATACAAACAATAGAAGAAAAAATCTAGTCTGACCAGCAATTGGGCTGGTCGAACCGGTTGACCTGGAGGTCAGACCCAATTAATGGTTATTTTGTAAAATTTTTATTTAATAAATATTCGATAGGATAAGCCATAAACTAATTAATGGTTATAATTTTGATTGTATCATTAAATATATATTTAATATTATAGATATGATACATGATATACATATTCAATGCGACAACTTTAAAATTCTAATGAAATTCTAATAATATTCTGTTTCTGAATCTTTTATGTTTAATCCATAAATGATCTGCTTTACTACATAATCTTCATTTTTGTGTGATTTTTTTTAGTTATTGTAGAAATATGTAACAGTTGTATCTTTACATTTTTTATTCTTATTTTATATGATTATTATCTTTTATTATTTATCTTGCATAACTGTATAATAATCTCATTGAAAGAAATATTATTAGCTATTAAATGGGCACACATATATGTTTATTATGTTATCATAATGTCCCTTTAACAAAAAAAATTTAACTATCAACACATATTGTTACACCAAACAACAATTTTTCAATAGTATGAGCTACCACATAGCAGAACCAGCATCTAACTTAGTTCAATCAACCCAACCAAACATAAAAACATATTGAAAGTTTTTAACGGATTTTAACAAATTCTACGATTGCAATTTCGTATTAGATTGACTCAAAAGTACATTAAAGTGCTCTTTTTGAAACAAGAGTGGGTGATGTTATTGACAATTGCTCTTCTAACGGTTCTTAACGAATTCTGCAATTGCAACTTCTTATTGGATGGACTCGAAAGTACATTGAAGTTCTCTTTTGGAATGTAACGCCCCGTGATTTGACCGACTGGCTCCACTGTACCAACACGGGTCTTTTCAGCGTGCTTTGTCTTCACTCACACGCACCCTGGAAAACTTCCCAGGAGGTCACCCATCCTGATCCTACCCTCGGTCAAACGCGTTTAACCTTGGAGTTCTTTCAGGATGTGTGACCGAAAAGAAGGTGCACCTTGTTGGTATGGATAGTAACAATCAAATCACTTAAGCCTTTCACACAATTCATATATGGGGTATCACATTCACCCCTCCTTAAATACGCGACGTCCTCGTCGCGTCAGACACACACAGTCCCAGAATCCCTCGCTTGTAGGTGCATCCGGTTTCCGAATCACACCGTACAAGCTGAGGTCGCTCTGATACCATTTAAGTTGTCACGCCCCGAAAATTAGGCATGTCAACCGCCACGGAGTAAAAACTTCCGTCAGGCCACTTTGGTTCTGAAAAATCAATCACAACTTCAATCCAAAAATATAATGGTCTATAGTAATGAAAATACATAGTCTTAAAGTGGATTAAATATCTAACGGTGCATGTTCCCGTCTCTAGTTCTCACTTCCAATTTCTCCCGAATTATCTAAGACAGCAGCGCACATTAATGAGGATACGCATCTCAGTAAGTCGGTAAAAACACATAATCCATGCATCAATATATCACATGTTTCATATCAAAACGTATATAATAAGACTCTACAATCAAAGGCACACACATAAGAGAGATATCATTAACTTAAACTTGACAAATCTGAGAATATACAAAATCACATGGTAATAAAGTCACGAGCACATGTCCACTGTCAAGCTTTTCAAAACTGAAACAGAGGTTACCTATCTAACTAACTTAACCAACTAACTTAGCCAACTAACGTAATAGAACACTACAACACTTCTCAATCATTCCACAATAACAATCACAATTACGGAGCTCCGGAGTCCTCACTTATCATGACGGGATCCTCGTGGGGCACAGATAAATACCCAACCATTCCTGCAATGCAGGCCCAAAAGATGGAAGGGTATTCCCTCCACGAGTCCAGATAGTCTACATACTCCCTGTCCATTTGATCACACATACCTCGGGTTACCCGGTAGCCCCTTAAGCAATATGTGCGAACTACAGGGCCCAATAGGTATGAGACAATCCCGCATGCCAAAAATCATATCAATCACATATTCAAATCCATAATCACACTTTCATATCCACAATCACACTTTCGTATTCACCATCAACAATCACGAATCCAAAATCAACAGTTACAACTCCATAATCATAAATACGAACCCAATATCAACAATACCAATCGGTATCTTCGAAATCCACAACACCTCTCCCAATTTCACAATCTGATATGCTGACGGAATACGTACAAAAATATGTACGGAAATACGTACAAAATACATACAAATACGGACGAAAATACATATACAAAACAAAGACAGAATTCACTTACGCAAATCAACAGTCAACAATCCGAATTCAATTTCAATAATTCCAAATCAACATTCAACAATTCGAATCCAATTCCATAGCATACCAAAAATCAAGACAATCATCTTTCGGATCCATGACATTTAATAAAATTCTTCCTACAAATAAACCGTGTGTACTGTCAACGTACTAATCCGAAGCCCATCTTTGTCTTCTTCGCATAAAGTAGAGTTCACAAATATACTATAATTATTCACGCCTGAGCCATGAATGGTTCATTAATTATTTTTAATCACAATTGTTCCTTCGCAAACAACAAAGCAATAAAGGTCCATATTTTATTCTTGCCGATGGTGGATTAATTACTCTACTAATTCTAACCCTACATCATCTAATGCTTAATCTCACGAAAACCACTACCATGTTATATCTATGCGATTATATGTTCACGAAGAGTTAAGGCATTATAGGAACTCGGAAATTCATAATGATTAATCATATTCACCATAAGGAATAAATACAAAATAAAACTGGCAAACGAAATCAATCAGAAAGTGCTCGAATACCTAAATAATCCCTAGAATTCAATTAGATTTTCAATAAACACCCTCAAAATCAACAAACAAATCAAATTTGCGAAATAATTAACCGACTTACCTCGTGTGCGATGAACCCTCTATCGATCTTATTTTGTTCTTTTTATTTTATTTGTCTATTTTCCTTTCCTTTTCTTTTTTTTTCCTGGATACAGCAAGGTACCTTCTATTTATAATACCACTTGACCTAAATCATCAGCTAGGGTTTGAGTTAGGTGGTAAATTATCTTACGCTACCTAAAATTTTATATGGATATCCAAGCACTACCTATAGTTATTATGAATTGTCAAATAGATTTTTCAATTCTTACATGGAAACCAGGGTGAGTAGTCTTATTGACAAAATGGTAAATCAGTACAGAGTGGCCTATTCCTAAAGAGGAAAATTGTTTACAAAAACATGTCAACCCGATCAAGTCCTAGCTCCTCCTCCTTCCTCTCACTGCTGCACTAACATCATCCTCGCCCTTGACAAAGATCAGTAGTCAACCAAGCAATCGTCCGAGCTTCGCGGATCAGGCCAACCCGACGAGTTTCTCGCTTATCTCCCACACCTTGCGAGCCTTGTCTTTGTCACTGGCTTCCTGGGACAGCTGGTTCTCAAATGAAGCCGAGTCCTTGTTCCAGCTCCAGTAGACCCCGGATTTGGTCAAGCTCGGGTCGCTAACAACCTAAAAAAATGAGAACAAAGGACCGTTAACTAGTTGTACGATACTGTACTTTGCCGGGTCTGCTCTTCATGTTACTAACCTGAGCAAGTCGTTTTCCTGATTCTTCTTCGGAAACGAACCCTTTGGTGATGTACTTTTGGAATGGAGGAAACAGAATCCGGAACAGGGGAATGTGCTCCCTGAACAACCCGGTAGTGGCAATGCAACCCGGGTAGAGGGAAGCAAACGTGATGCCGGTGTCCTCGTGGTACCGCCTGTGGAACTCTTGCATCATAAGCATATTGCAGACTTTGCTGTCTTTGTAGGCTTTGGCACCGTCAAATTCACCACCATCGATCATAGCCGAGCTGTTCAATCCGTTCAATCCCCCCGCTAGTCCTCTCATGTCCCCGAGGTTCGCCTTCGGTGGTACATTACCCGCCAAGGTATTCGTGTTCCCTGTAATTGAGCCAACAATTATGAGGCGCTTCGATGGGTAGTCAGACTTCTGCAGGTCCTCAAGCAACAACCGGGAAAGCAGGAAGTGGCCGAGATGGTTAGTTCCAACGCTGAGCTCAAACCCTTCAGCGGAAAACGAAGGCTCTTTGGCGGTTGGCTGGTACACAGCGGCATTGCAGACCAACACATCGAGAGGCTTCTCCGACCTCCTGAAGTTATCGACAAACTGGCGGACACTGTCGAGGGAAGCAAGGTCCAAATGCATCACAGAGTAGTTCTCTTTGTCCATCCCGGCCGCCTTGGCAGCTCTTTCGGCCTTGAGGAAGTCCCTGCATGCCATGATCACGTCCCATTTTCCCGTCTCGGCCAATGCCTTGGCCGTGGCTAGTCCCAACCCGGACGAGGCCCCGGTGACTATTGCAGTCCCCTTCCTCAGGGTCTTCCTGCGGTCTGCAATGGAATTTGTAGTGACTGGTGCTGATGTAGCGGTTGATTGGGCTCTCACCATCATCACATTTCGTTTAAATTCCCTCTGGCAATAAAACAGCAAACGCCAACCAGGAAATTAGATTCAAGAATAAGCTACTTTTGGAAAACAATATTAAATTGATGCAATGTGTAGAGGACCATTTTTTTCAAGGAAATGGAATTCCAATTGAAATAGTACCAAAACAGGAATCGCACATAAATGTCCGTAGTAACTAATATCATAAGCTATTATAGTCACTAGAACAGTTGTGAATAAAAAAAAATGAAATCAATTCTTTGTTATTTTTTAAGTAGTTGCAAATATGCAATTATGGTTCCAATTTCCATTTTCTCATGAAATTGAAAATTATTTCGTAGTGGGAATTGATTCCAAACAAGCCGCAACTAGGTACCTTGCATCTCAGGGAAGATGGAGCGAAGTCAGAATTGAGATGATCCCCAAAAATGCTGGAGTCCTTCAAAGATGCACAAGACTTGCCCTGTACCCAATATCATAAACCACCCCATTAAAACTTAACCTCAATTTTTATACGGATCCGACAAAGCTCGACTCTGAATACCATTTGTACCTCTTTGGGAATGACAAAAGCTGAGGACACAAGAGATGCAGCCTGGAGAGCCATTCCTTCTTCACTTGGTGTTCAAAAAGAGATGGATACTTTGTTACAATGGTGTATTATTTGAGATATTATGAAGATGCTGGATATGTAGTTATATAGTGGTGCATTTGCTTCCTGTTAGGGGAAAATGGTAATTATCTATATTTGGATATAGAAGGGAATGGGGATAAGATGACTTTAGCAGAGCAAGTATCTGCCATGTCAGCTAAGTTCGGCCAATGAGATTGCGAGGTTTGGATTTCCTATGATATATTTGTATTATATTGATATCATAGTCAATATTCGAGTCAAGCATTACTCTTTAAATGGTGACAAATTTTTTTTCTTCTAAATATTTGATAATGTTTTTTTAATTGTTCGAATTCAAAATATTTTAGTTAATTTTTTTTATTAAAAATAATTGTATGTTAATTTCTAATGTCACGAGAAGAAACGTCTTTCTTATAAACGGATATATTTTTGGTTCCGATCCCCCAAAAGTGCCATTCCATGTAGGTATGGTATGGGGGCGTTATGGATGCCGGAGAATGGTGGGACAATGTTCCGTGTTTGGATTTAGGATTAGGGAGAGTGGCAGAAATCAGAAGCTACCAATTGAGAGAGGTTTTGGCAGATTTCACCTTTGGTTCTCCATGCTACGAGGATGATATGTAACCATTTGTTACATCATTAAAATAGTATATGCCAGTTTTTTTTAAAATGTAAGTATTTACAGTAGAGTATTATCAATTTTTAAAGGAAATAATTTAATTAAATACTATATAGTTTCAACTATTTTCATATCGGTCTTTGTTTTAAAAAAGACAAAATGAATCTAACTTTATCCAAGTATTTTCAATTGAATCTCCCCATCTAATTTAGATTCGATTTTACAAAACGCACAGTTTGCTTAATGATGTGTAATGTCATGCGAGTGTTTTGTTTCAAGTGGCTACCCTAACGTAGAATTAGTGAATTACGTTTTTAATACCTGCTTTTTAAATAATTTTCTAAAAACAACCATAAATAATCCTCCTAATTTTTGAACTCCTCCCCTCCTTCTCCCTCCCTCCTCCTCTCTCCAACCCCCCAACTCCAAATTCGTCCTCCCTTTGGAAATTACCGACTTTGTGAAGCTTCTCGACCTCATCTTCGAGTTCCAGCTCATTCTTACCATGATCTAGGACCTCACCGTGTCAAGCCACTTGAAGCAAGCCCATCTTCCTCCCTCTCCATCCATGAAACTCCTCCAAGACCTTCAATTAACCTAGCAACCCAACCACCAAACTCTAGTTGACCAGACCGCCGAAGCGAGGCAGATGTGATGAATTTGGTGGGTTGGACCCACTCCACCCTCCATCTTCACCCACACCCCATCTTTTTCCACTATCTCTCTCTCTCCCTCTCCCCCTTAACTCCCTCCATTTCCAAATCCATCTTTAAAAGAACCCAAAAAAGTGAAGGACAAAATAGTTCGACTTTACCATGGAGTAGACCACCATAAAACTAATTAGGGAGGAAGAGGAGATAGAGGGACTCAAGGGAGTAGGGAGCGCGGTCAAAAAAGTTGAGGGGGTCCTTAGTGGTGATGGCGGCAATGTTGTGGGCCCGGGCAACGATCTCCACCATCAGGAAAGTCCCGAGCCAGTGGTGCCACCATAGTTTCGGGTCTTGGTACCTTTGGTTTTAATGGATGGAAAAGATGTGTGAAGATTGGACCAATAATTTTTTTCTATTTCTTTGGGGATAGATTTGGTAATTGAGGGAGATAGGAAGAGAAAGGCTAAAAAAGAAGAAGATTGGGCGTGAACATTGATGGATTTTGGTTATTTGGGAGAAGTATTTGCTTGGGATAGAGGGAGGAAGATTATTAGGGTATGGGTTTTGAAAAAAAAATATTAAAATTTTAGTACTAAAAATATAATTTACCTTCTAAATAGAGCATTTCAATAAATTATTTTGTCAAGAAAGACCCTTGGAAAATTTAATCTGGGTGGTAGTCCACATCACCTATCTAAACAGAGCATTTTGATAAATAAAAAAATCAGGAATTGGACATGGGGAAGAAATTGAGAATAATTAGATACAGTTAGATTAATTTTGCCATTTAAGAACTACAAAACCCCGAATAAAAATCGATGAAACCACATAATACTTAAGTGAATTTTTTCAAGTTTAAATATAAATATCTCCTTAACTACATTCAAGTCTTTTACCGTACAAGCATATGCTAGATTAAATTCCGCCATCTACACATATTTTTCAATAGCTAGTGTCGTCTAAGAACAACAATAATTTTAATTTATAGGAATGAAAAAAAAAATAGATTAGACATTGAGACTGGAGGTTAAGAATAAAAAATAGAAAACATGATAATTATATCAAATGAGAAATCAAAAATATGACAATTTATCAAAAAATTACTTACCAGATAACAATTCGGAAAAATCAGTGATTTGACATAATAAAAAGCAACTAGTGAAAATCAACGAACATTGGTTAAAATCATAAAAAAATAATTTTTTTTTGGTAATAAAAAAATATAATTTATTTAAAGAGGTTTTTTTATCCAATTACCAGAGAATCACTCTTAATACAGAATCCCACAATGTATATGCTAAAAAAACCTATTGATTGGTTGCAACTGACAATTACAAGACAAGGTGCAGAGCGCCCCCACCTGCAGCCTCCCTGTTGCACTTGTGAGTTGTGACCATCAGTACCAGAAATATGGGTTTTGGATATCCTTTTTTTAAAAAGGAATGGGTTTTGGATGCCATGGGCTTTGCAGAGTTTTGGATTCCACCTGCGTAGCCCATAAAGATTTCTATCTTTACTATCGTGTATTGATATAGTTATAATCATAAATCTCGAGTTGTTCAGCGAACAGTTTGATTGATTGTACTCAGATTCAAATAGAGATCTCAAGTTTAGACTCAGAACTCGATAGACCAAATTTCATTCTTTAAATCTGGATTAGCTAGATAACAATCCGGATTAGCTCCAATACGATTATTAGAAACGATAATGACTGCATTATAAACCAATACACCACGAAGAACGAATGTAAAAGAATTTTCATTTAATTGAGTAAGCGTTTTCCATGCTCATAAACTCTACAATTCCCGACATTTTAGAAGCACATCGGTTTTCCCAAGTTCATGGTGTAGTTCTTTTTTCTCTCCCTTTTCTTTTCCCTCTCTTCCACCACGTATAATTTTCCCAATGCTCGAACAGACTGGATCTATCCCAACCAGCTTATGACCGAGCACACACAACGAAAGAACATTAAATCTTACTACAATTACATATCTCACCGAAAATATCTGTACACTTTTTTAGCCATCGGACTGTACCGGCTTGCATTAAGGCGGCCGTGTCGTTTCCCTTTAGATTCGAACAGGCAATCCGAAGTTTTGGAAAGTTCTGATCTCTCCTCGGAGGCCGGCAGTCACAATGACCATTCCATGGGCGGCGATATTCGAACCATTCGAGATGTCGACGCTGGCCCGAGGGCTCCTTGTTCTGCAAGCTAAACTAAGTTTTTCCTCAGGCCATGTTGCTGATATCCTGTCAAAGAAATAGCCATTGGTAGCACTTGAGATGATGCCATTAAGCGGGCTGCCGGACTGCCGAGATAACTGCTCTGAACTTTCACGGCCATTCAGATCGTCTACCGGCGTGGGTGGATGATTGGCCATGTAAACTTCATCAAGATGATTTTCAAGCCGGCTTTGATCTCCAAACAAACTGTCTTGTCCCCAAGTGTCGGACATACCAGGCCACGGGATAGCCACGGAGACATCCTGGCAATGGAAATGCTCATACGAACGGGTTACAGTGACGCTTTTACTTCTGCTAGGCCGGGAAACTGGTTCATGCTTCCATATGTAGACAGATGAATCTTCACTAGCAGTGATCACATACTTCCCATTTGCAGCAACCGAGGCTGAAATTTGGCTGTTGGTGTTGCGAAATCCTGCATAATCATGCCAACTTATAAGTGTTTTGAGATACTTAGAATCTGGACACCCGTATATAACCAACACTTCATGCGTTTTCGTATAATCTGTTTATGATTTGAGAAGATAGGGCAACTGTTCCTTCCTACCCTTGAACTTGTGAACCAGGTCAACACCATCAACCACCCTTATTCGAGAATCCGCTGACGATACAAGCACTTCCGATGAGCTTCCAGGAGCAAACTGATTAAAAGAATAAAATTCAGAAGTCAGTTGACAGAATTGAGCAAGTCCATAACCAATAAGTGAGGTCCTAAACCAGAAAAGGAGCACGTTCTTTGATAATTGCAAGTACTCACTTGGAATCCAGTGATCTTTTTCAGGTGTGCTTTCTTTTTCTTGTTCTGGAGATTGATATGGCACTTAGATAGCAACTTATTCTCTGGCATGGGTGGAAGCGTAAAACTAGCATCAGAAATAAGCTACGAGGTTGAAAGTAAACTTACAAAAGAAAGAGAAGGACGAGAGTGATCAACTATTACCAGATGTAGTGTACAATCGGCAGCTTCCCTTGTATGAACCAACAAGTGCACCCTTCACAAGTGAATGAAGCCATATTTAGCGCCAGCCTTCAGAACAAAGAAACTTGAATTGTACCAATTTTGACATTACCTGACCATCTGGAGTATAGCAAGCAGCAGTCACCATCTCATGCACATCAGTCCAATCCACAACTTGATGGTCTGGGATGCTCCATATTCGAACCTTTGCATCTAGAGAACCACTAATGAAGTATCTATCATCAACTGGATTGAACTGGATGCAAGTAACTGCATCAGAGAAATTCAATGACAAGAGTCACGACGAGATCCAAAAAGACTCCAGTAGAGAAAAATAAAAATAGAATGTAGACCGAAAGAACGAGAAAGAGAAGACAGTTGCATCTTCTACTATTTAACTAAAAGAAGGCAGGCCATAAAAAAAAAGAAATAGAAAACATGGCTGATGCAAAAACAAATATGCAAATTCGCTACTTCAATGGCTTTCATAAGTTTAGGTAAACACCAAGGATCTGGACAGCTTTAATTATTTAAAGCTTCAATGCATGACTGGGTCATTTCCAATGGTCAAAAGTGTTGCAAAAATGCATTACAGAAGGAATCCCCACGAAAGATTACAGACGACAAACCCAAAAAGATTTACAAGTAAACTAAGTAGAAAGACAGCTATTGGGATTGCTATCAGCAAAACTAAAGGTAGGAAGGAAGATAGTTAAAACTAAGCTAATGCATAAGCAATACATACCATAGTCACTGTGTGAAAACGTCTTCAAGCAAGTCTTGCTAGACAAATGCCACAGCCGTACTGTTTTGTCCATCGAAGAAGAAAGAAGGTGCTGGGGAAGAAAACCAAAAACATTGGTCAGAAAGAAAGTAACCTTAGTCAATCAACAAAAAGTGAAATCCAGGCACATGCTACATAGATATATTTTTACATGTCTTTCTCAAACTAAAAGTTCCAACAATGGGACAGCTTCAAAACATAGTTCACAGTGCTTTTCTGTATTGAGAATAACAAAGACAACTCTTGGTGAAGCCATAAAGCACCCATAAGCTTCACAGGTTATGCTTAATGGTTCATAACTACCAAGCGAGTTGCTAATTAACCGACTCTTGGCCAAGAGAAGGAAAGAGGAGGAAAGGACAGACAACTCCACCGAATATTAATTTATCATAACACAGCTGCTAGATACTTCAATGTCAGTCTACTCATGTTCCCCATCTTATACACCATTTCTTAAGGAGAGATCAGAATCCAAATAAAAGAAAGTTATAGAGATCGAAGTCTAGGACCTGGCAGGGTGCAAGATGAATCAGAAGAACTAAAGATTCATCATTCAAGGCGCCAATGGCTCCTTTAGAATCCAGAAATATACTTTGTAAGTGGAGACAAAAACCCTGATCCCCAATGTGGAGTCACTATTGCTATCAGCATTTGAGCATTTAGTTCAATAACTACCAAACCATGAGACAAAAATCAGAGGAATTACTAATTTACCAAACATCAAACAAAGGAGTGCTGAATATGGTCATTAGCAGCAACAGGCTGACCATTCTGATCAAGTCAAAATGATATAATGTACTTGAAACTAATTGCAAAAACAATACACGGGGTCACGGCCAAAAACGACTGATTGATAGTTTCGAGCACAAGAAAAGCTATATGTCATGACCAAAAACACAAGATCTAAGAAGCAGATTGCCATCATCAAAAAAATGCATTTCACTATTGAAAAAACCACCACAACAGCCAAAATGTTAATGCTTAAACACAGTAGAACTAACCTGGGACTTGGACCAAGAGAGGTCAAGCACATCATCACGGTGTCCATGGAATGAACAAATTGGCTTCTCAGTAAGAGCAAACACAGTTTCTGGTACAAAGATGGGGTCCAAACTTATGGACTTCCTGCTTATAGATGGCCTCCCTCTTCTTTTCTTCTCAAGATAGCTATCAGCTGAAGGCGACAACAATGATGGTTCAGGCGACCCGTTTGCTAGCAACAACAGATTAAAATTCCCATCATCCTGTTTGTCCATCAACAGCTCTCCTTTCCTCTCTGCCTCAACAACCTGCCAGACATGAATTACACCATCCTCGCCAGCACTAGCCAAATACCTACCGTCCAAACTGAATTTGATACTCCAAATGGACCCATTATGAGCATGTATCTCCTGACTCTTGTAAAGCGCACTCAACTCCTTAAATGTCTTCCCATACTGCTTCACCCTCACCCTCTCTGGACCATGAAATGAGACATCCTGGCTATCATCCGTAGCAGAACTTGACCGCCTCCCAGCTCGCTCCGAACCAGTATCCCTCTCATCACTACTCTTCTCCTTCTGCCCTTTCGTGCTACTACCCACAATCCTGAAACCCCTAAACCAACTGCCTCCTTTTTTCTTCGACCTCATCCCCCCATTCCCAGCAACCCCACTCCCTTTTGACTGGTCCCGGTTACCAGCCTCCACATTCTGCCTCCTCATCAGCTCCTGAACAATCGGAGAATGCCCCACGCACATCTCAAACTCCTCGATTGTCAATTGCCTCCCCGTTTCAACCTCCCGCAATTTGTTGACCTCGTTGACTACAAATTCTTTCCCATTGTCAAGATCCTTAATTAAACACACCTCCGGCGGCACCCCTTCCACGTCTGATACCACACGGAGCTCCCCGGAACTACTGTGATTAGACAAATCCCCGTTCCCGTTCCCGCTCACAATCACATTCTCGTTCGACAACCCCGAGGCCCTGCCCCTCCCCCCCAACTTCCCCGAGGGCGGCTTGTTTGGCGACCCCGCAGAGGATTTCAAACTAATCTCAGCAACGCCAGCACCATTACCGGTCTCACCACACTGTCCACTACAACTATTTACACTATCCAAAACCGGAAACTCACTAACCGCAGCATACGACGAACAAGAAGCGCGTAACAAATCAACACTCTCCGGACAGTTGGCGCGATCCGCGCCGTCCGATTTTGATCGAGCGACGGAGGAGGGAACCGACTCGGGAGCCACCTCCGGTAGGCACGTTTGCCGGTAACCGTCGTCGGAACGGCGGCCGGAGCGAAGGAGTCCCATCTGGAGGAGCAGCCGGCGGCGGCGCTCGGAAACCGGAGCGGGCTCCGAGATCCATACGTCGTATGCGGCGGCGGAGGGTAAACTCCGGCTGGCGAGTGGCAGTTTCGTAATATCGTCTCGGGCCAGGTCAGGATCCGAATCCGAGTTAGAGGCAGAGCAAGAACACGAAGACGACGCAATGCGGTCGAGCGACTCGTAGAACTCCTCCTCCTCCTCTTCCTCTTCTTCGGTCTCTTCCTCCTCTTCGGAAGACGACGTGGCGTTTTGGTCCGTAACGGCGTCGTTTCGCTTGCTGATGTTGCTCCGTACGGCGCCGTTTCTGCTCATCGTTAACTCACGTCTCCGCCATTTACCACATTTTTAATACCGGCGGTTACAATTTATTTTCCTCTTTTTTTTTAAATATATAGTTTTAATGAGTGGGTTGGGGGGAGTGCCGAAACGGCGCCGTTGGTTGGGGTATTGGGGGTTGGGGTCGGATCTGTGTGGGAGATCGGAAGAGGGGCACAGATCCGATGAGAGAGAGGGAACGAAGCCCTATGCGGTTTTTAGAGAGAGAAAGGGACAGAAGAGAAGCCTGGAAGGTGTGGGAGTCCGGGTGAGAGGTGTCTTTGTTTGTGTTTTTTGTGCGGGGACGTGAAATGAAATGATAGAGAGAGAGGCCCTTTGGACTTATTATGAGTTTTTTTTACTCTTTTAATTAATTAATTGATTTTGGAATAATAGCGTTTTGACGAAACTAATAATTGCAATTTAATTTTGTTATTTAAGAGGAGAATAACACATTAATTAATAAATTCGATTGAAGACAATATCGATGATCTTAAATCTCAATTTACTCTTTGATATTTGAATTAAATTTCAAGATGTGCGGGATGATTTTTGAACGGACGGTATTATTTAATATTTATTTCATCATTATTCAATAATTCATTAGAAAGGTTTGAGGGCTCCCATTTCTAGAAAAAAATAAAATAAATAAATATGCTTGTGGAGGAGTAGAGAAATTAAGTGGGAGGTTGGGTGAGGGCGTGGGACTGGTGGGGATCTTGTTTCGTTTGCGGAGGGAAAATGCGATACTTGGAGTTTTATGCGTATTTTGTTTTCTGTATGCACTCCTAATTATTTTATGCTCGTGTTTAAATTTAGTGAAATTCGATTTTGATTATTGTTCATTTTAAATTATTTTATGCTCATATTTGTTGACAATTTGATTCTTTGTGTTTGTTGCTTCGGTGACCAAATCATAGTTAACACGACCTAGACTCCTTTTGTTGTGGCTCAGCGTAGGGTTAGTCACCCAAAATCTGAAATCATAATATCCAAGAATATTAGCCCAGAGAGTTGGCTAGCTAGTTGAGCAACATTCGGAGGATGTCGGTGACTTAGGACATGCGGAAGTATCTGGACGTGCCATCTTTGGGTTCAGGAATTGACGACAATCCTACCACTTCGTTCTTGAGCATGGTCGTGCATGTCACACTAGCTCGCTTAGTCCTCTCTTATATTTCAACCCATGATATGTAAACGGAGTTTGTGAAGCTCAAATTTGATGGAGCTTCAATAGACAACCTTGACTCAATTAGTTGTAAATGACCTTGTTGTTAATCCTAGCTTAGCTAGATGCAAGCAGAATTGTCATTGACCTTCTTCGTTTTTTAGAGTGCCATTTTCACAAAATTCGCTTGGACGTGGACTCTTCACAACTCATTCTTTGTGTGTGATTAGGATAATGATCGTGACTACAAAATTTCGTGTGGAGGTAGGCTCCTCGCATGTCATTTTTTGTGTTGGCTCGTGATCATTTTCAAGCAGTTCTTATACAACGAGCTAGGGATTACTACAACACACTTGATGGGAGGATAGCTTCATTGTTGATGCTTTCTCAGATTACACCAAGACGATCTCCTTTTGATTATGTTGCATTTGATGTGCTTTTAGTGTTGTATATAATGATTACTTGAATCCTTAGATTAATTAGTTAACTCGAATGTATTGGGACACTTGTACTCGTTCATTGATGAACGACTATGTGAAACGTGACACAGTAAAATCAAATTGTGTGAATCCTTCTTCTTTTATTTTGAAGTAAATATTATTCCACGACTGGCAATTCAATTTTTTTAAAGCCAATCTCATATCTATTATTTGATTGACTAAGATTATGGGTCCTTTGGCCTTTCTGGCTTATAATCAAATCGAAAAATTTTAATTAATAAATATTTGTATAATAAATACTTTTCGGCATCATAACATAGTAATATCAGGACAACTTAAATTTCGCATCAAATATTTACTTCTCCGGATACGATAACGGCAAAAAATGAAACAAGATATAGGAAGACAGTCTTCAAATAATGAAAAACCGATACGATACCCTAACATTTACCATGGGCCGATTTTTATAACACGACCTTATATCACTTATTTATGAATTCTTTCAAAAAAAATATGCAACAATATTATGCATATTGATGAAATTAGAACTACTCTTTTATTGGTTGTCTAACTTTAAAATTCAGTATCCTAATTCAGTTTTTGGTATAAAAGCAAATGCCCAAGATTCTCCGTTAATATCTGATCACATAAAAGTTATTAATTTTAAATTTTGGGACGAGAGCACTTCCTTTAATTAGATTTCGCAATGATGGAGATAAAATAAAACATCAAGATAAATAAAACTTTTTTGTCTTTAGTGTAGTTATATCTAGCTGATATCAATATTTGCAAATGGTTTTAAGGACATTTTAATACTATATCCTATACGTAACTTTCACCTAATGGGCTAATGGCTAACCCTCCTATTTCACAAACCTAAAAAATACCGTTTCTACCAAAAAAAGACGTGTTGCTGTTGATAATAAATTTCGTTCAGTATTTTATATTTCGGCCAATGTAAAGTTTGATATTTCAAATAGCGACTGGTATCATAATGAGTTAGTTGACGCCTCCTCATTTGTTGAAATGGGTTATAATGTAAGAAAATGGAAAAAAATAGAAAATAAAATTTGGGAGGAAAAAAACTCTTTCTACTCATCTAATCTTTTCCGCGAATTGATAACAGATTTATAATTTAATCTAGTTTGAGTTAACAAAAACATATTTAAATTTTTTTAGAAAATATTATTACTATTAAAAAATATATAGAATTGAACTTAAATCATACTACTCAATATCGATACTTTCCACCAAAAGTTAATCTGACTTCTTTGGTAGAAAAGCCTTGATTACCGTGATTGGCTATATCCATAGCAAATAGTCCACATTTTCATAATTCTATGTATAGTCTATTTGGTGGACTAAAAATTATAAAATCTAGGTGTTCTGGTACAGAGTATGCCGGATCCGTTGCCACATAAGAAGATATTACCTGCGGTCACATGAATCATTGCCGGATGCTTTGCATCCATAAACTTAAACGCACAAGAAGCACCAATTAATTAGTTAAAGTGAAAGAAATTTTTTCAGTAGTTTTCAACTAAATGAAAAGATAATATTGATAAAGTTTGGTACTAATTTTTTTCTACTTTTATATTTCATGTTGTTGGTTTAATAATAGATTAGTCGATTCATTGTATCCAAAATTTTGCAATAAAAATTATTAGGCTTTAGGGTGATGGTGTAGGTGAATTTCCACGTATATAAATAAAAATGTAGTAATCCTTTTAAATTTTGGTCCGTTAACGAATTTCGTTGGGGTGTAATTTCCTCATACTTAAAACTTTACAATGTGCCATAACGTAGTCCAAACAACTATTTGTACAGAATTAGTAAGCGATTTTATTATTGTAAAGTTTTAATATTCAATTTAATATTTTAATACTAAAGTCATTATAGTTTTTTACACTTACAACAAATTTAACATCGCAAACTAGTAGTTTCAAAAAACTCCGTCCCATGCTGTCATAACTCATACGCGTTATCCATATGACCATATTCCACCAAATATGTTGCAACCACTTCACATCTCAGTTAGTTTACAGTTTGATCTAGGGCTGAAATAGTTGAAAAAAGCATAGTTTTAAAAACCGCGGTCTGACCGGTGGTTCGACTAGTCAGACCGCGAATTGCTCATTAAAGCGGTTCGTTTTTATGGGTAAACCCGGAGTCCGGTTGAATCGCTCATTTTCCAGTCGGACCGGGTGGTTCGCCCGGAAATCTAGGTTAGACTGGGGCGGTTCGACCAAAAAAATTAAAAAAATTAAAATTTTATCTTTGATTCGAGACCACACATTTTTAAAAATATTTTATTTTTTGTATTTTATAAAAATTGATATGTTTATATATAATTATTAATTTATTACATAAATTATTTACATATATATCTATATATATTTTAAAAAAGTACAAAAAATAAAAAGAAAAATATTCCGATCGGACCAGTGGTTGGACTGGTCCGACAGGTCGACCCGGAAAACGGACAAAATCCGGGTCGTACTAAAATCCGGGTTTTAAAACTATGGAAAAAAAGTGATTAGAGTGGGCTTGTCGGTAGTTGAATTACATTGAAGCCCATTAAACCTAACTAGCATAACGTATCAAAGTGTTGCAAGTTGCAACCGCCGCTACTGCTACTACAACTCTCCTATCCTCTCTCATCACTGTCCAGCCCACTACTGTTAAATGCTGGCGACATCCTAAAGATAATGTATTTCGGGATTCCAATCTGGATTAACCGCTAATCGTCTCGATACAAAATGTTACGAACAAAAAGTAATTAACTGTGATGTGCTTGCATAATTTTGGCTCCGAAATTCGCTAAGTGCGCTACCTTTACTAAATTCGTAAGTCATTAGGCAATGTGAGGATCCACTTAAAGAACAAGTTGGTCATTTACAATCAGAGTTGGAACTGGCCACGTGGGTTGATGCCCAACAGCCTGTTTAATTAGCTCGAAATGGGATTCCAGACTTTAATTCCGATCACTAATTCTAGATATAAAAAATAGGGAAAAAGAAACCCCAGCAATAGCCATTTAATTTATGACTTGAAAATATATTGTTCTAGCTAATTATATCTAGTTTGAATTAACATCTACTTAAATTAGAAAATTGATATACTTTAACTAATGTTTCAAGATACTGAAAATTGAGCTCTCATAAATATTTATCATCATTGAAAAGTCCTACGCAAACTTAAGTTTATAGATAAGTAGGTGCCTAAATATCATGTGGTATTAAGAAAAATTTGTTGAGTTTGAGACACTTTGGTTGTTAAAAACTTAATGGAAAAAAATATGTCATGCAAAGATCTTGTTAAATTCAATTAGTATTTGAATATCGTTGTTTTGTGAAAAAATATTTGGCATTTGATTGATTCTGATACACAAATAATTGTGAAGGTGCCAAACTGTATTTTTTAAGCTAAAGTTATTGACAGGGCATTGGTTACATTTATGCATGTACCGGCTTGTACTTTGTTAGTTTTTATTTTTCTGGTCGGGACATGTATTTTGTTAGTTAACAATTAATGCACCATTACCTTCATTTCAAGTTGGCACAAGGAATATAACTCACTTGGTGAAGGCTAGAATATAAACACAATGTTTCCTGATGTGGGCATTTTTCTAAAAATGATTGTAGTTAATTGTAGTTTTGCTCGACTCACTTCTATTATACGAGAATTAATTCCCAGTTTAAAAAATGGGCACAATTTGAATAGAATTGTCTCCAAACATTCATGAGAAAACTCATTTGACCCAATATCATATTTCCGCCAAAATATTAATGTTGTCTTCGGAAGAGAAGAAACAAAGGGGGATTATGGCTAACTACGTTTCCATAATCCTCAGCTATAGTTATGGAACCGCCGATTCCACAATTCTGAAAATATGGACCTAAACTAAAACTTTCTTAAAGGTTTTAGTATAGTTCACTGATTACAATTTAATCCTTGGTCCAACTATTTTTCAGATTTTTTTTTACAGTTTTATTCTATAAGAATCAAATATGAATAAGTTCTACGAATCCATAATTAAACTAGTTTTCTAAAATAAAAAAATCGAAAAAAAGAACATGACGATGAGAAAAATGGGAGCGAGTTATAACCGGATATGATCAGCCTCCGAGCAAATTATGGCAATACCAAGCATATGCAAATATTCATGCCATAGAGACAGGCAATGGCAGTAGAACCAGAGAGCATGTGGGAACTAATCAAGCAAAGGGGACATTTTGGTACCAGCATTTTATATAAGCTTGCATGTGCACCATGTACTATTTCCACTCATTAGTTAATAACATATAAAGTTGGTTAACAATAATTGGGAGAGAAAACCATATACATGTTTTGTTTGGCCATTAGGCAGTTTTCAAGAAGAATCGGAGAGGTTCGAATTGTGTGCTTTAAAAAGGCTCTATGAATTGCTTTGGGGGCAGATGAAACTAGGTGGCCAGTTGAAACTTTAAAGCACCTTATATATGAAAAAACGTACCCATTGGACCCGATTGAGAATCTCCACATGACCAGGGGAGTAACATAGTTTTTGGGAATCAATGAAAGATTGAATTGGATTGGATGAACTTTTTGAATGAAATCAAAATTATTTCAACAAGTTTTTAGCATTTATGTAATGTAAAAAAATTTTAAATTCAATTTTTTTGATTGACTTAAAATAAAAATTGTCTCAATGGAACAAAATATAATCATAATTTCAGAAATTACATGTAAATAGGATAAATGTTTTTGAAGAGAACACCTCATAATCACTTGTTAGTAACGTCGCGACTAAAATGTCCAACTTTTTTTGATTGGATTATTTCAATTTATTTGGAGTTCTCAAATTTTTAGTCTTACCAATATAACAGTGTTACCAAGTATTAGGTGACTTAAATTAACAAAATTCAATAAAACTCTCGATAATAACATATATTATTTAAAAAATCATATCAAGCAAGGTCCAAAATCGTTCAACTATAAATATGAGGGTACATATAGGGGCCTGCCCTGTCCAATGGGCTTCGAATAAGATGGATAGATAGTTGAAGGAAAGAAAGAGCTGGTTGCAGATTGGTCCATATAGAAGAAGTTTTAAGTTTAGGCAAAATGAGCTTTTTAGTTTTTATACATCTTCACGCAATAGGCTGTTTTGTTATACACCCTTAGGCCTTAATGCATTGGGCCGGCGCAAGGGACGATCATCCTTCAAGTTTTACCGGAGGATCGTTAGACTGGTTCATTTGGTTAGACCGGTCAAAATGAACTCTAAAAAAATCTATAGTTAATTATAATTTTGATGTCTATATAACAAACTTTGCAATAAAATTAAGAATCATTGAAAATTAATTTAATTTTAATAATACTGTAATTAACTTTTTAATATAAAAATGATATTAAGTAAAACTGATCGAACTGCAAAACAGAAGGAAACCAGATCACCTACCAATCCGTTTCTCAAAACATTGCACTCTTTATCGATCCCAACACCAACTATATCAATAGAACGATTTATCCAATTTCGAGTAACGGGCTTAAATTTTTGAATAGGAGAATTCGTTGACAAGAAAATATAAATTTGCACTCATCAGCACAAAAAAAAAACTTTGTTATTGACATTTACAGCAAGAGTACACTACCACTGCACACGAGACCAAATACGCGCCAAAAAATATTGTAAACAAATCGGGCAGACGATCGATGTAATAAACGAATCGAAACGGTCGGATCCAGAAGTTTACAGACAAAGGCAACGACCATAGAAGAACGTTTTTGTTCAGAGCTCGCTCACTTGTAGCTTCCCATGCCGAGACCAGTCTCTCCACCGTATCCTGCCGGTCGAAATCCGTCCCTGGCTTTGGAATAGGAAATGTAGTAGACCTCGGAGACTATGGCCGTAAACAAAGTGAACGCTGCTCCAGCTGCAAACACTCCTTTCCTCACGGTCTTACAGTCAGGTTCGTCGATTCCGAATATTTTCGTATACCGGGTATGGTAGGCGTTCTTGACGGATCCAGCCAGCAAGAACGACTCAGCCATAGAGAAGAACACCCTGGTAAGGAAATAAAACAATGATTAGGATTTGGTGATCTATTCGGAACTCGGAAGAGAGTTGGAGTCCGGAAGGTTAATGTTCACCAGCAGAATATGAAGAGAACAACTGCACAGGCCCTGGAACCACCGGGGTTCAGAGCCTTACCGCAGCAGAAGCAGCGGCTCGCACACATTATAAGGACTTGGCTAGCGAAGAGGAACACGAGTGCACCAGAACCATATCCGGTTGCGATGTCCGAGTCATAGACACACCAACTGTAGTTCTCCTCTGTATCAGACACTACATGGCCCTGCGTAACAGATAAGTGGGATATTAGATTATCAAGAATAAGTTAGTATAGATGTTCATGGAGCTTGAACTCGAGAATTATAGTTAAAGTTATAACAACCCTTTAGTCACGGATCTGCATAAAACACGCTTGATGGTACATTGACTTACTAATTCCATAACATATAACGACTATTAGATGAAATGCATTAAAAAGTTCCAAAACTATAACTTGATCGTTTCGCAATTAAGCCTACCAAAATTGTCGATCAAAGTCCGTCATAAGAAAAACTATGGATACCCGTCACCAAACTGCAAACATTATCGAGATCGGTTCATCAGTTAGGCCGAGCAAACAAGATCAGCACACCAGTGAAAATGAGTCGCAAGATTGAATCTTTGGCACAGATTAGGCCAACCCAATTAAGAGAAAACTAGAAACCACCACAAAGATTCCATCTTTTCACAAGAGAGAGAGAGAGAGAGAGAGAGAGAGAGAGAGAGAGAGAGAGAGAGATACAGTGCTTCTTCTCTGCTCAGCAGCAACTGCCAAACCAAAGGCGATGAGGTCAAAGATGAAGACTGTGATTATTACAAGCTTGGAGGCCATCCCTATTCTTCAAGAGCTTCTCTCTCTCTCTCTCTCTCTCTCTCTCTCTCTGGGGGTGTGCTTCTTCAACTTCAGTGTGTTTTAATATTGCTTGAAATCCTCAATTCATGTCTCTCGTTGAATAGTGAATACACAACCAGCTAAGCTAGTAAGTATGGAAGAAGAAGATCCCATTTAAAAGATTCAAGTGTGTTTCACCTAATTATGGGGACTGGGCACCAACCACAAGGCAATGGCATTAATTTGATTTTGAATAATAATTGTGGGGATGTTGACTATTATTTAATATACTATCGCTATGTCAACTTATCAATTAAGTTGTAGAGTTATTACAGCTCACAGGCTTCAAGCCATGGGATCTACCTTGTCGGTGGAAACCTATTGCCACGTCATCTACCTTATATATTTTTTTAAACTATGGATGAAAACCGTTTATATCTAAATATTTGATCAAATAATTGGACCAAGTTTACCCAAATTCAGTATTGATACGATTTAGCACCACCATTCGAGGAACATTGGGTCAGACTTGTAGTACCATAATGCTGGTCTCCCGTTGATGGCACAAAATCGGGCTTCAAGTTTACAAACGGCAAATTATAATGTTTCAAACTTAGGCCAGATTATGTGGGAACCACAACTACTTTTTTCCATGTAATAATTGACAATTGTTGTCATGTTAAAAAACCTAATTTTGTAACTGTAATATCATCGGAACTATAAAAGAAAAGCTCTTTCGTTTTCGATTTTATACGTTCACGAGAATGTAATTTGGAATTTTATCTAAGAAACTCAATTTTCTCACGATATTTAGTAATCTGCAACCACCGTTGAACAAAAAGGTATATTGTCATTTTCCCGGCAATAGCACGCATCATCTTATATGCAGGTGCTTATCGGAGGCGTATGTGGTTGAGACTGTTGAATTTGCTCAAGGCTCTCTTTGTTATGATCAAAATGAATTTGCGAGGAATGACTTCATCATTTGGAAAAGATTTGTTGAGAAAGCAAATATTTTCTGATATTCGCTCCGAAAAAATAGTTAGAAAAAATTCTCTGTTGTACAGATATTTTGGCATTTTAAACAGTGTATTGTCGGAAAATCGTTGCAATTTAAGTATGGAACTCGTCTGTTGGTTCAACATAAGAGACTGAATAATACAAATTGTCCTTATTAATCAGTTTCATTAAAATTGAGAATATATGGTTAGTTTGATAGCTGCTTATGTCTAACCTTGAAAATTGATCCAACCAAACTCCGATAACCAAACAGTAAAAAAAACGGAGCAATTCCAATCTATCAAACTTGAACACAAAGCACACATGACTCTGCTCTCATCTTCATTACATTGAATAACCACAGCAAGAAAAAAGAAAAAGAAAACATATAAGCCAACAATCATTACAAGCTTTGAGATGCCTATGAACAAGAAAGAATTGTAACAAAAAACAAAGAGAAAAAAATGGCAATCAAATATTGCATGTCTTTAAATTCCAAACCCTGACAAGTAAATCTTTTCATCTTAGTCTCTGTTTCCTATTGTAAAATGGGCAGCCAAGCGCCATTTTTGATCATGCAGTTGCAATTGGTTTGGTTTTCTTACCAAACATGAGAAGCTTCCTAAATCCTTTGGCAGCTTTAGGAGAGTTCTCTTCTGTGTTCCACTTTTTTCTAGTGTGGCCTTCTTCTAGTTCAGTAGGTGGAGTTGATACCTCAATCTCAGAGTTGCCAACTTGAGGAACTTCGTCTGCGGCCGCCCCGTTGCCTGAGTCATTGGCCTGTGACTCAGGAAGAGGAGGATGCGCAGTTGGTTCGGTATGGTACTCTGTTGCTTTTACATCTTTCGAAGGAACACCGCCGTTGGCAGACAATGAGTTATCGGAAACGTCTAAGTTGAGTTGCGTAGCATCTTCATTTCTGACTTTATCGTCCACTCTGACTGAGACGATGGTACTAGCTCCGCCGTTCTGAGATGATGGAACAGGGTGCAATTCCTTAATTTCCTTGCAAGCATCAAGTTCGCTGGATGACTGTGGCACTAGCTTACCTGATATGTTTTCAGAATTGTCCTTCTGTTTGGTTCCGTCAGATGTCGAGGTGTTTGGGGTAGGGTTCTTATCTGCAACGACGGCTTTCGGAGATGTTCCACTAGTCTTCAATGCTGCCTTTTTGGGTAGGGGAGTTTTTGATTGCGCTGTTCCGGCTATTGGTGTTGTCCTGGCAGCGGCAAGACGATCCATAGTGGAGCTCCGGAATACTGCTTTCTTGTTCTCTTGGCTAGGAGATGGAATTTTAGGCTTCTCATTCTTCGTGGAATTAACAGTTGCCGTCCTTGCTGCAGGTGCGGATGCTCTCCTCGTCACAGGAGTCCTTCCACCGCTACTCCTTTCGGCTATTCTCTTTTGGCGTTCAAGTGCAAGTTCTTCCATTCTCTTTCTGTTCTCTTCTTCCTTTTATAGACAGACAAAACATGAGTCACGCAGGCGAAAAGCAAGAGTAGCACCCACAAAGAAGAAAGGAAAAAACAAGCCAATTACCCTCTCCTGTCTGCTCTTTGGAGCTGTGGCTCTGCCTCCAGGAGACGGCTTGTTCGTTCTTGAAATTAGACCAGTTTTGCTCCTACCAAGAGACCCATTTTGCGATTTTGACCTTGCTTCTCTTCCTGGGACTTTAGCGTTGTGACTACCATTGGCTTTCCCGTCCCCGGCACTATCAGGGGGGCTTGCTTCAGTGAGTGAACATTTTACAGTGGCTTCAGCAGCAAACATATCCTTTTCATAATCGATTTCGGGATTCCATGAAGCATTTACTTCACTAGCCGAATCACGCCCCAGCACCATGTAAAGATCATCAGGTTCATATACAGCCTTATCGTTTGGAGTTTCTGGAGCTTCATCCTCGTAGGTCGTTTCAACTATGTCGAAACCCATACTAACCATGTCCGTCCTTGAAGATGACTCGTAATGATTATCTTCGAATCCCCGAGCTTGGATCATGAATGAGTCATCAACAACAATTTCTTTCTTATTCTTTTCAACATTGGGAGTGGCATCACTACGCGCCGAAGCATAATCCCCAGCAAACATGCTGAGATCCATGCTTTCATCCATCTTCGACCTGTTTTCCTGTCTTCCAACAAACCAATCTCCTTCCTTCCGAGATCTAATCACCGGAGACTCGGCAGAATAATCAGATGCACGAACCGGCTCATACTTTCTGGACTCCTCGTTTTGCGCAGAAAACATCATTTCCTCATACGTCCCGTCTCTGTTCTTCATCATAGGCCGGACACTTCCATCTTCAAAGTTTTCCATATACATTCTACCCTCATCACGAGATTCCTTCGCTGTTGCCACAAAAGAATCATTTGAAAGTGCCCGTGGCTTTCTTGCTCCGTCCGCTTCCAAGTTAAGTATTGATGCTCTGCTTTCATCGGAGATCTTAGGATTATATGCATCCTCGATTTGCAAAGAACGGTGTACTAGTTCAGTAGACTCGGCTTCCTTATCATTCATGAGGAGGTTCTGGAAGGCACCCCAAGGGTCCTCTGGTTTTCCTCCCTCGAGATTATTGGCAGTAGCCGAATTCTTACTTAATTCCTCAGAAGCATTTGAACCAGAATTGCTCTTATGCTGTGACTTCTTATGACGGCGTGAGGATGGTTTATGTCGCCTGTCGAACGAACCAACAGCCTCCTCAACCTGCTGCTTGAGTGCTTCTCCGTCAATAACTTCATCCTCATCGGTCGTCTCCTCAGACATGCTCTCCTTTCCTCCATCCTTCCTGGACGTGATGTAATTGATATTGCGGATGACAACTTTTCTCGAGGACTTCTTTCCATGCTTTTTCTTGCGCCCCTGTTCCCCCGACGACTGCCTTTTGCCATTCTCCAATCCATCAGATCCAGTCTCGGAGCTAGAATCACTGGGATCAGAGGAATTCTCTTGATCTGAGACTTCCTCCGCTTTTGCACGGGACTTCTTTTTCCTGGATGATGATTTATGGTTTCTTCTCTGATTTGCATCGTCAAGATTTTGAGGCCATGGCATATTCCCTTGAAAATAGGGTGGTGCCATTGGCATGCCGGGAAAATGGTAGCCCTGATAAGGCGGTGGATGCTGGAATCCTGCTCCTTGATAAGCATGCATGTAGTTTGGCCAGACTAATGGAACTTGAGCTTTACCATCTGTTAATTACATCAGAAGCACATTACCATCAGCTAAGAGGTTTGCCAAGCCAGTATTACAGAAATCATCGGCATTGCTGTCAAAGTAAGCAAGAAGATCAATCGAAAACTAGAAGATAACCGAACTTTATCGTATTTGAGACAGCCAACAAAAATTTTAGAAGCCATCAAATACAAGACAGGTAAAGCTGAGGACTGATGTTAGACCATACCTGGGTTCTGTTCTGAATTTCCAGTAGCCACCGTTGACTCAAAAGGTGAACCATCTGGCAGATTAGAGTAACTCTCCTCACCAGCAAGAACGATACCAGAAGTTCCCATATAAGGTAATTCTAACCGAGCTGCCTGCATTGCCGCTATTTCATCAATCCAAAGTCGATCTTGATTCTTTTGCTTGCATAGTTCCATGAAATTTATGCATGCTTGCCTGGACATGTCAGGAAATGAGTTTGGTCAGAAATTGCAATCAGATTTCAATATAATTGGCATGTAAAAAAAACTATGGTGCGATCCTGAAAGGTCTAAACAACTCGGACAAATATAGTTCCTTTGTTTCTGAAAAAAGATGAGATGCATAAGATAGGATCAAAGGAAGTAACAGTTGCCTCCGCCATTTTGTACCTTAAACGCAAAGCTCCAAAAGCATCTGCAAATGAGATGAGGTCATTTATGGCTTCCAATTCAAATCCAGTAACCAGCGCACGAGCATACGCCATTGCTTGTTCTTTATGGAGCACAAGTTTCCTAGTTTCCAAAGCACGTTGAAGATGAACCCTGTGCACGTTCCAAAATCAAACAATTAACCCACAGTTCCTGGCCAGATGTAGCACCAATGAGACGGATCGGCAGAGTTAGAAAATTTACTTGGAATTTTCTTCCTGCACAGCTCCATTGTCTCTCTCGTGTTCTCCTCTAGGCTAAAATGGCCCAAAATCAAGGGAGACCTGTATTAGTACTGGATTTTGGAGATGGGATCACAAAATAAACCATTATATGTAGCAGGTCTCACTACCTTAACTGAAGCGGAAGACTTTCGGAGATTCCCGGGATCACCTGAAATATATTAAATAACTTCAGAAGACAACTTACAGCCGAAAAGGCATTACTCAAGTTATAGAAATTCGATCGCCAACTTGGCACTCTGAAGTTGACTTAAGCTGATGTAAAAAGAAGGTGGATGTAAGTCAATCTGATAGGGACTACTCTGACCTTCAGCTTCTGCATTTGGCTGCTCGTTTGCCAGAACGGAACTCTCGATCTGCTGCAATTCTGCTTCAATTGTTACAAATCTCTCGAGCACTTCTGGCGATCCAACAAATCTCACAAACCTGAATTAACCGAAGGCTGTAAATTTGAACTGATTGATTGCGGCCAGGCCATAGATCTATGCTAAAAACAAATCATACCAATTAAGGGAGAAAACGTTTGACCAAAGTAGTGAAATATGATAGATTAGACCAAGTAAGAGAATCCAGATAATTGACAGAAGGGCATTTTCCTATTTAAACCCAATTGCTCCAAGTCTTCCAACATATGGATCAGCTAAAACATAAATCAAACAAGACCAATCACAAAACGAACAAGCTTCCTTAAAGAGACAAAAAAGGGGCAAGATCTTGACTTTGTAATAGTGGATTCAGTAGCTCCCAAAACAAAAACAAAAAAAACAAGATTTACACATTAGAAGCTACCCGAATTTCAAAACCAAGAAGAACCCAATTAGGAAATGTCATCACTTGATCAAAGTTCATGGCTTTTTCGATCAAAGGGTTACCTTTGGAGGGTGGCTTTAGTGAACCAGGAGGGATTATAGGCAACAGAAGGGCGAAGAACAATGGAGTAGCCACCTTTGGAAATCTGATCTTTGGCACTCTTCAAGTGAGAGAGAAATGGTTCCAATAGCCCAGTCGCCAATTTCTCATTCGCCCCATTTGCAAATACCACAAGATCACACCTTCCATCAACAAAAACCCACCAAATGAGAATTTGTCAGAAAAACTTTGTACAAAGACCAAAAAAATGCTATCGAAGGTTGAAACATGGGAGATGGGTTTGTTACCTTGTTCTGGTTGGGGTGAGCTGGAACAGAACATGATCAAGATGTGTCCTGGGATCCATTCTCTAGAGAGAGAGAGAGAGAGAGAATGTTGTTGTAAGTGTGGGCTTTGGGTTGCTTCTTCTGTGGGATATTTCTTCCTTTCTGAGGTAGATAGAGATAGAGAGAGAGAAGAGAGAGGTGCCAGTGAGATGATGATGAAGCTAAGCACATGGGGACATGTTGGCTCTTTTATTTATTATTATTTTTATTTTAAAAGCGGATGTTCAATGCATAATGTTGCAATAATGACATATTTGGTTGTCTTGCACACTATTTTATTCTTCATGCTGTGGACATGGCCGATGTCGGTTTAATTTTTTATAATCCCGTCATTGGGTATGTTAACCTCACTATTCTATGTTCAATTTCAACTCCAAATTTCATTAAATGGTTAATACATACTACATCATGGCTTAAACCACAAGTCGGTTAGTCAGTAGGAACCATAAAGCTAATATAGAGGGAAATCATAGTACATTATCTAAACTTAACTTCACAATAGAAACATATTGTTGCTTGTTGATGTAGTTATTTGTTGGTAATTTAGTTTTTATGTATCGTTTAATATTTCGAGGTTTTGAATTTTCCTTCATATTTTAGATGTTGTCCGGTTGGAATTTGACATAAACAATCTAAGTTTGGATGAAAAAGACTATATATGATAAAACCATTATTATGTAGGGATATTCTGTGTACCGTTGCATTGTAAAAAAATATTTTCTCTGAATTCCCAATAACATTGTTTTATTCCAAATTCAAAACAGTTGCATAATTAATGATCTGTACGTGTATGCTTTTCTTTTTATGGAGTCAATATGAGCTGATTTCCCATCATCTAATATAGTAATGGTCTATATATATTTAGTGGGACTTAATTGTTACAGTGATTTCGATATTATTTTTTTGTGTGGAACTTCATGCATTTTGATAAGGAGCGAAAGAATTCAAGTGTTTGATTACAATTTTTAGTGCTTGACACACTATAATCCACCAAAAAGATAAATGATTTTTCTAAGGGGTGAATTGGATAAGAAATAATATTTTTTTTTGAACTTTATGATGAGAGTTATATGCAAAAACCAAAAAAATAGGAAACTAAAGTGAAAAAAAAATACAAAAGTATATATCACATTACATAATTCTCATTGTCAAAAAAATAAAACAATATATATATGTCAAAAACTTTTTTTTAAAAAAAATTGAAAAATCACGAAACCAAAGTAAACAAATCTACACGAATTAAGCACGAAAAAAATGTCAATCTCGCAAAAATAAAAAAATATACATATTATTATTATAAGAAAAAATTATGAACATCATATAAAAAATTATCAATACAATCCCCCTAAATTTAATACCCAAAATATAAATCGCCTTCTAAAGCACATTGTATGTCACTTTCACAAGGAAGCTCCAACGTGAGCACCGACAGTATAAATCGTTCTCTCTCTCTCTCTCTCTCTTGTAAAATGTGAATTGCTTGGAATATCTCAGATTAAAAATGTTTAATTGAAAAAGATAAAATTGAAAATTTTATTCATGAATAAGAATAAAAAATCAAATCCGCATAAGAGATTTTAAAAAATGAATACCTAATTTTTTTAGAATATTTAATATCTAGATAGATATTAATTTAAATTCAAGTTAGTTAAGACATTTAAAAAATAGTAAAATTCTGTATTAGATTCTAATAACTTCACCTTCATAGCTATTTATTAAATTTATCAAATGTCATAATTTTTAATC
The DNA here is from genome assembly GCA_012979155.1 of Hypericum perforatum. Taxonomy (NCBI): domain Eukaryota; kingdom Viridiplantae; phylum Streptophyta; class Magnoliopsida; order Malpighiales; family Hypericaceae; genus Hypericum; species Hypericum perforatum. Next base: position 33,612 of record SOPF01027031.1, on the reverse strand, counting down.
CATATTTTTGTTGATAAATGTTTACATGCGTGGCAATAAGTAGCATTAAACGGCTACGTAGAAATTGTGAAAAATTTGAAATTAGGAAATATTATTTTAACTTCTATCCTAATGCCAATTTGGCAATTTGCACTCCACTTTTTGTATATAAATCAGGAAAAACTCGTTAGTTGGTGGGTGCTTGTCCTTTTCCAAATTGTCTTATAATGTAGTTATTTTTCTTATGGGTATCTAATTAATTACTTTTTGTTGGCTGAACATTAAAGAGATCGGCGAGAAGGATCACATATTGGCCCTACTTCTAATTTGTGGTGGTAGAAAGAAGTGGCAAGTAGAGTGAGGATGTGGCAATGCCAGCTGTGGATGTTATAAAGTCATTATTATCCCACAACAAAAAAAGTCAAGAATTCACATGAAAGGAAAAACAATTAATTAACTTTACATCGAAAAATATTCTTTATTGCGTTGGTTTTATATAAAATTTGATACTGTTTTTATAGAGTTCTTATTTTACAAATTTATATAACATAAAATTTAAATTACCATGTCAAAGTATTAATATAATCTCTTTTGTATTATTTGCTCCATCAGTTCGATACAGCCACCTTAACTTGGCTGGTAGCCTGTTGTTACATTATGGGTCCCCAAGCGACAAGATATTGAACCTAACACTATAATTGAAACTTCCACTGTACGTTGATTTGGACTCTGGAAGTATTGCATTATGGATATTTAGGAATGATGCTTCACTGGAATATGTGTGCTTACAAAATTGTTTGATTAATGAATTAAAACTGATTAATCAAGTGTCACTTCATATATTATTACCTTTTTTTATGTAAACGAGAGCAGAGTCCTACAAAATTTATTTATTCGGGAGTAAGTAACACAGAACTGGTATGTCGATGCAAATTAATCTCCTTCAAAAATGATATGTAGATGCAAACTAAATTCCTTTAGTTGTTCGATGTATAGGCTGAAGGTGGGTTACATAGAGCGTGTATATCCATGTGAACTAACCTCTCGTTGCTTTCAAAAAGTCCCTTAAGGGCAATTTGTTCAGGATTACTCTGTCTAAATCAAGCTGTCGTTTGAGGAAATCCACTTAAAAAGTTTGTTGTTCTTAAGAATTTTTTAATGCGAAAATTGAAAATCAAGTTTCTTAAACGACCTACTTCGGAACAGAACCTCTCTTCACTTTTAGTTTGGTTGGAGTCAACAGATAAAACTCTTCAAAAAGAATTTTCAGTCGAAGCTTGGTGACTCCCGATTACTGTAAGTATCTCTTGAGAAGAGGATGTTGCAGATATTCTCCAAGCAATTCAGGAAATGATTCGTGGTTTAGGTCAAAATCAGTCTTTCGACCCTCCATGGCCTCGAAAATATTGCAAGGTGAGTACAGTGGATCTCCTCTGATGTAATGGTTTCGTTCCAAGTTGTTTAGGAATTAGTAGCTCTTTGGTGGGTATTTTTCCAGGTTGTTTATGAAATTGTTTGCTCTTTGATGGGTAGGTTCTATTTTTAGTTGGAGCAGTATTTTTTAAGTTGGTTATTTTGATAAATTATATCTAGCTCCATTAGTTTTTTAATTATCTAAATATAACTCTTTGAAGTTTTTTAAGGAATAAAACAAATCTAATCATAAGAAAAAACTAACATGCTTCAGGAGTTCGATGTAGTTCTGGTACATCGATGCAAACTAACATTCTTCAGCAATTGGATGTTTAGCCGAATGGGTGATCCAAGCATACATCAAACATAATAAAACAAGGAATATCAGACACAATATGATTAACAGAATTACCGTTTAGTGAAATTAATCTTAACGAGAATTCAACAATAGATTAGACCTGGCCATGGTTCAAAAAATTTCACATTTACAAGATAAATATAAGATAGGGTTAATTTTTTAAGGTTAGGGATAGTATTTAAGATTATGGTTGTTTTTCACAAATACTAAGATATTAATGTTTGGTAGTAACTACTCTAACTTATTTTTTTTATTTTTTATTGGTAATTAAGTAAAATATTATATTTATTAAATAATTTAGATTGGAGTATGTATTTTTTTTATGAACTTAAGGTGTATTCATAAAATTAGAATTAAATTTCACGAATTTGACTTGAATTAAATTCAAATAGAATTTGTCGATTTGGCAACTTGAAGAAATTATATACTATATTCAATTAATCTTTATACAAATTTAAATTAAATTATTGACAAATCAAATAAAAAAATTTACCAATCAAATCAAATCTAATTTATCATCAATCCTAAGGATGATAACGTACAGAATAAATTCTCTTCCAAGTCATCTCAAAGTCCCACGCCTCAACTGACAACTCAACATGCTATGGGCCACTTCCTGATGGGCCACAAGGCTTCGGATTCATTACCATCTATGCACATCATAATTTTCTTTTGAATCTCGTAGCTCACATTATTTACTTAGTAAAAGTTGCAAAGAGACCAATAAAAAAGCCCAATTCGTGTTTTGAGTGTTTAACATTGTTTTAAAAAATGCGGTCCAACCGGAACGCCACCAAAGGCGGGTCTTTTTTTCAATAAACCCGCTTACCATGTTATTTTTTAGGGCAAAAAACTCAGAAGTCCCTAAGTTTAAGTATAATGTACTAGGAGGTACTCTCAGAAACTATTTAATCCCACAGTTTTGAGAAATAGAACCTATTTGTCCCTGAGTCTATTTTTGGTCAATATTCTTTAATTGAATATCAAAACTACCCTTTATCCCATTCTTCTTCCATCATTCGTACACCTCTCTCTCTCTCTCTCCCCCTCCCTCCCCTCCTCCTCCTTGGTCAAGGCAAAGATCAACAATTTCCCTGCCAACTGCAGTAAACATAACAGAGCAATTAATACAGATTGTAAACAACATCAAACTGACAACATCAAACAGACCTCACAATCTACTTGCCCGTGTAATGTCCTCTGGCAAAGTTATTAGCAGCATCTTCTTTTCCTGAAATAAGCTGCCCAGGGTGGAAGAGTTGCCTGTAAGAGCCTGTCCAAATTTTGTCGATTACAGTAGGCTCGAGATAACCAAAAATAGCTCTGGGGACATGCTTTCCGGAACCAGTTTCGTTGAAGAAGGTGTTGAAAGAATCGTGCTCGACACCTACAGCTGTATCACTAGAAAACGTACCCGATCTATGGCCAGCGAATGAGGATAGGGACGAGATGTACTTCGAGGAAAAGTCATAGAGAACGGGAGAGGGAGAGGACCCAGAAGAGACCTTGATGCGAGGCCCACTACGATTGCAGTGCTTGGACTCGTTAATCAGGCATCTCAGGATTGCCCGATTGGCCAACGTCATTGACCTTTCAATGTCGAGAAGAGTGGAAGGTGAAAAAGATCGGAACTTGGTCGATCGAAGTGGGACGAGAGTGAAAAAAATTGATTTCTCAAGTATGAAAAAGAGAGAGAGGAAGAGGAGGAAGAGGAGGGGAGGGGGAGAGAGAGAGGTGTACGAAGGATGGAAGAAGAATGGGGTAAAGGGTAGTTTTGACATTCAATTAAAGAATATTGACCAAAAATAGAATCAGGGACAAATAGGTTCTATTTCTCAAAAGTGAGGGATTAAATAGTTTCTATGAGGACCTCCTAGTACATTATACTTAAACTTAGGGACTTCTGAGTTTTTTCCCCTATTTTTATGTTATTAGTATGTTTATATGTTATTTTATAAAAATTTAGTAGGTTTATATGTTATTTTTTACCTATTGTATTATTATTATTAGTTTATTACATAAATTATTTACCGATATACCCATATATATATTTCAAAAAATTCCAGAAAAATAAAAAAATTAGTCCGACCAACAGTTAGACTGGTCAGACCGACTGATTCGGAAATGACCTCCGGGTCGTTCCCGAGAACAATGGTGTTTAAAAGATCCCAAACGATCCCAATTCCGATGGCACTTAATAGGACAATTTTCCGTAGAGGGGTTGGATTGAAAATTATTAACCAAAAGGGAGTCATCGGGAAATCAATTTCCTGTCTGGGGTCGGTACAAAATCGGAAAAAAAATTGCGGGATCAAAATGCACAAAACCGCAAAAAAAGTTGCGGTGTTGTGCACTCCTAGCTCTTTTGTTATTAAAGCGGCTCGGCTCGGCTCGTGGGTTATTATCCGACAAAAAAAATATGGCGTCACCCAGAATTGAACCTCAGACCTCTTCCCTCATAAGCGCTCTGTAGCCAATTTAGCTGCACATATGTCTTGATTAGTTTCGTTATACTTATTTATTTGAAGTTTAATTTTTGAGACCAAACACGCATCAAAAAACATGGTTTTAGGCAAAAATGATTACCGAGTTCGAACCTCGGACCTCCTCCGTAATACCCCGATGTGTACCAAATGTGCTACTCAGTTACTTTGATTATTACTATTTAACAGATGTATTTAAAGTTTGTCTTTTAGACTAAACACGCAAAAAAATATGCGATTTCATTTAAAGTTTGTTTTTTTCTAAAACAAGGAAAAATTTGCGGAAGGGAAATTAATTGAATTCAATTAAATCGCCCCCTCCACATTAATTGAATTTCAAATCAATTAAATTTTCCTCTCCCCGTTAATTGAGTTAAACTCTATTAATTCCCTGTTAACTGAGTTCAAATCAATTAAATCGCCCCCTCCCATTAATTAAGTTCAAATCAATTAAATTATCCTCCCTCCTTAATTGAGTTTAAAATTATTTAATTCCCCACTTAATTGAGTTAAAATCAATTAATTTCCCCTCCCCATTAAATTCAATTAATTTCCCTTGTCGGTAAATCAATTAAATTCCCCCTTCCGTTAATTGAGTTAAAATCAATTAATTTGAATTCAAATCAATTAAATTCTCCCCCTCTTTAATTGAGTTTAAAATCAATTAATTCCTCCCCTCCCCTAACTGAATTCAAATCAATTAAATCGCCCCCTCCTATTAATTGAATTTTAATTACTTCCCTCCCGGCCCCACTCCCCCTCCCCCAACTGAATTCAAATCAATTAAATTGCCCCCTATTAATTGAGTTCAAATTAATTAAATTCTCCTCCTCCTTAATTGAGTTAAATTCAATTAATTTCCATCCCCCATTAAATTCAATAAATTTCCCCTTCGCAAATTTTTCCTTGTTTAAAAAAAAAAGCAAACTTTAAATAAAAAGGATTATAGTACTAATCGATGAGTCATAGTAGCTCAGGTGGCTACAAAGCATGAGAGAACTATGGAGGTCAGAGGTTCGATTCTTACCCTGCCCAATGTCCAAAATCGCATATATTTTGTGCGTGTTTTAGTTAAAAAAACAAACTTTAAATAAAAAAGGAGCCAGGAGTGCACAAAACCACAATTTTTTTGTGGGTTCGGTACAAAACTACAGGAAAAAATGCGGTTTTATGCATTTTGATCTCGCAATTTTTTTTTGCGATTATGTACCGACCCCAGACAAGAAATTGATTTTCCGAGGACCTCATTTTGGATAATAATTTTCAATCCAACCCCTCTCCGGATTGGCAATGTTAATACCATGCATTCTCAAGATTCTAATCCAAGTATTTCTAACATAATCACAATCACGAAGAGCATGCAGTACAGTTTCACTCTCCCTCTCACAACAAGGGCAAACATCAATCTCGGCCATATGTCTAGCTTTTCTAATAGCATTTGTAAGCAATTTTCCATGACCAGCAATCCAAGGGAGTGTTTTCATTCTTTGAGGACCCTTCCAATTCCAAAGGTATTTCCAGAAATCCTTCGAATCATTTCTATCTAAATTGCTAATCAAGTCATAGGCAGATTTAGTTGAGAAACTCCTTGAGTTAGACAATCTCCATGTTAATAAATCTGCTCTGCGTGAAATTCTAGGGGCAAAATCAAATCAATGAAATTGTGAGGAATATATTGTTTAAAAAGCTCCCAGTTCCACTCCCCCTGTTCATTAGTAGCTTCCGAAACTGTCATATGAATAAGGTGTTCAGGGATTTCATTAGTGACCATAGTAGACAGGGGAGGGGCATTAGTGATCCAATTATCAAGCCAAAATCTAGTAGAAGCACCATCTCTAATCAAACGTTGCGTCCCCTACAAGAACAATGGCCAGATGGAAATAATGGCCTTCCACAGAGGTGAATGTGTGGCTCGAATTTGATGATCAGGAATACAAGAATCATCTTTGACATATTTTTTCCAAAGGACTTGACTCCATAAGGCCTCTTTGTCAGTTGCAAGACCCCAAGCTACTTTCATAAGCATAGCTATGTTTTGGTTACATAGGTTCTTCAATCCTAGACCTCCCACCTGTTTCGGAGAGCATATGGTTTTCCATGGGACCAAGTGTGGTTTTTTCCTCTCAGTTTTAGAGCCCTACATGAAGCCTCGTTGGGCTTTTTCAATAGCATCATAAATACCAACCGGTAATTTTGCTGTTTGCATCGCATAGGAAGTGCACTAATGACAGATTGTGATAGTGTGATTCTACCTGCTAGTGAAAGCTTTTCAGCACACCAGCCTTAATCTAGAGTATACCTTGTCCAAAATGAAGTCATAGGTTTTCTTTGTCACCCGGTCATGAAGCAGTAGCATCCCAAGATATTTTTCGAGGTTATTGTCAGGCCTACTCCAAGTTCCTTTGAAATAGCTCCTGCTAAAGATCTGGAGACATTTTTTGAGACGAAAAGCTTTGTCTTAGCATGGCTGACTTTCTGACCTGAGGACACATAAAACTTGTTTAGAACATCATTAATGATCTCAGCCTGAATACATGAGGCTTCCGTAAAGAGGATAAGATCATCCGCAAAGAAAACATGTGAGAGTTCAGGGCTATTCCTAGATAATTTGATTGATTTCCACTGACCCACTCTAACACTCTCTCTAATAAGATGGCCTAATCTCTCAAGACATAACACAAATATATAAGGGGATAAAGGGTCCCCTTGACGAATCCCCCTCGAAGGAGAGAAAACTCTCGTAGATTCTCCATTCCAGAGTACTTGCATCGAACATGTAGATATGCACTTAAGTATCAGATCAATTAAGCTATAAGGTAAGTTCAAGAGGTTTAGAGTCTCCTTGATGAAGGATCACCGAATTCTGTCATATGCTTTCTCCAGATCCACCTTAACGGCCATAAGCTTTCTTCCCGTCCTCTTCCGTTTCATGGAATGTATAGCCTCCTGCACAATTATTATATTACCTATAATTTGCCTACCCGAAACAAAACTGTTCTGGTTAGGACTTACCCAATGAGACATATATTTCTGGATTCTGGTAGCTATTAATTTAGTAATGACTTTTAAAGGTACATTACATAAACTAATAGGTCGGAATTGGTCTGGATAATGAGGATTCTCCACCTTCGGGATGAGAACTAAGGCGGTTTCATTCATGATACTCGGGGAAATTTCTCCTTTGAACACATCTTGCACAAATCTGATTAAATTGGAACTGACAGTTTTCCAGTTGTGTTGGTAGAAACTTGCGTGTAAACCATCCGGTCCTGGAGATTTGAGCGGCCCCATTGAGAACAAAATTTTCCTGATCTCTGTAACTGAAGGTATTCTCTCTAAATTTTGCTTTTCCTCCTCCCTAATCTGCTGGAAGTCATTCCGAATCACATCATTCAATTATATAAAAGTGGAGCCACATGATAATGCATTTGCAGATTTGCTCTCCACGATTCCAGAAAAACGAAAATCACGCATTTGCTCTCCACGATTCCATAAATCAATGTTTCCATTTTTATAAGAAAAATAGGGTTCAGGTATTACATTTACGAAATAACTTCAAACAAATTTTAACTTCCCTGCTGTATTAATTGTAGTACATTGAGAACAACCAACGTGTTTGAACAAGGCAATAATTTCTTTGAGAACATATAATAACATAAATGGTCAATTGTTCCTTGGAAAGAATTTTTATAGGGGTGTAACCATCTCGATTTAGCGATTTCAGTTTGTATTTTAACATCAAAGCGAAAAAAAATATAATTAATTTTTAAACCATCGATTTGACGATTTGTAAAAAAATCATGATTATTTGGCAGCATCTCGATTTGGCAATATAAAATCTTACGATTATGCCAAATAAGCCATTCAAATGGACTCATAATTAAAACAAAACAATTTAAGAGATCAAACTTTACTCTTCAATAAAATTAATTTTTTTTAACAAATTAGCAATTACGAGCACATCAATCAAACTTTCAAACTAGCAAGTTCAAGTATGTTCAAATTCAAGATAGTTAAACACAATCAAGTTCAAAATCAGCAAGTTTTATATCTTCACATTAAATACAATCGAATGACCAGCCTTTAAAATTTAGCCTCCAAATCATCATATTCGCATTCTAATTCTTTTTCAAATTTTGCATATCATAAGTAATTACATTAGAGCTTAAATAGTATGATAACTAAACTAATTGGTTATAATTTACAAATAATAACTAACTTTTAAGTATTTTATTCTCATCAAATTTCTCCTCCTCATTATTAGTATGTTGATTGACCCGCAACCAAATTTGAGCACACATCAAAGCTTGCGTGATTTTAGGATTCAACAAATTTTGGTGAGGGTCCAACACGTGTCCACCTGTGCTAAAAGTAGATTCCGAGGTAACATATAACATTGAAATTGCTAATACTTCTCGTACAGTATCAACTATGATTAGGTACTTGATGTTGTTCCTTTTCACCAACTCAAGATGTCAAATGTATTAGATGTGACCTTCAACATATCTTGCAAATATTTGGCTAAATCTGATATTATCTCACTAGATTTATCTACCAAAATTTGATATCATCGTCATTGCCATCTTCATCATTTTCCATGCTTGCGTCAACTTGGAGTGAGCTAGTTGGAGGCATGTACGTAAAATCTGCGTCATTGACATCCACATTTGCTTGTGTTTCAGTGTATAATTTAGGAAGTAAAATCCTAACATACTTTCTCTTGTAATGAGGATCCAAAATAATAGCAATATGCAATAAATAATTAATGGATTCAAATGTATTTTGTTACTCGTTAAACTTTGGTAACATCTTAGTTGCCATATCTGCAACCACTGGATTAATTTTTAAGACATGTTTCTCGAATACTTGATGGTTATAATCTTTTTCATTCCCAATTGATTAAACATTTCGATTAAACATTACTCAATATAATCTCTTTTTGTCTCTTCTATTCTGATACTTTCTATCCTCATTAATACATGTCCATTTGAACACATGTAATTTGTTGTTTGGATTGATGTCCAAATATCAGTTGTAATGCTCAACCTCTGACTTTAAAGTATTTTATTTATTTTTGTTGTCTCTTCAAGATATATTTATTTTAATGAAATCTTTAGATATAGTTACATAGGATTCATATAATCGATATAGGTTATAAATTTCCTCAATCCTCACACTCTACAATTCTAAATGACAACTCATATTTTATTATCATCATTGTCAAATATTTCTGACCTCCTTCTTGACAAAAGGCAACATGACCCGCATCATCACTTATTATATGCGATTCAAATGACAAAAGTACTTTATTTTAAATCTTTCTTAGGAAGTTTGAGGTATTTATCCTTAATGTGAACTATTATTGTACTTGTTCTATTCCTTTTAAGATTGACCAAATATTTTTGTACACAATGATTTTAAGCAACTTTTTTCCTAACCTTCTCGACAATCCAAAACATTCGTAAGTTCTTACATGTTGGGCTAGACTTTCTCCTAGTCTTGTTACTCTCCATATTTGTATCAACATAATTTTTCTTTTGGAAGCTAAATGAGGTTTGCTAGGAGTATTACCAGTTTCTTATTGTCGATCAAGAGCTCCGCCATCAGTCAACTACGTACCCTAGAGCATCCTTTTGTACACCATCAATGTCAATCTCCCTTACCTGTACTTTGATCAAAACCAGTATAAATAAAATTAGTTTTTCAAACAATAAAATTTTGAAGAATGCAGAACATCTCATACGTAGAATTTCAATTCTCATCAAAATTTAATGTTAAAAAAATAACACTTCATGCACAAAATATCTCGACAAAATTAGTTTTCAATAGAACAACATCTCTCACAGAATTTCAATCATGCAATTAAATGTATTTCGAATAGAAAATAATAAATTATCACAAAATAATACTATTAAGAGTATTTTGAACAATAATTGGGCAAGTTTATGGGCTTTTACCATGATAATAGATCGAATTTCACAATGATGGAGAGGGAGATAGTAGATAGGAATATTTTAATAAAAAATAACTAGTAATTAGAGAACAAAATTAATCTCAATTTAAACTAATAAATAAGCAAGAGACAGATTAGAGTTTTTACCAATAATCTCATAAACAAGAAGAAAGGAAAGAGATCGACGAGTGAGTACAGAGGAGGGAAGACTGACGAACTTACTATTTGAGGATTTAAGGTTTCTAGGATTCGAGGGTTTAAGATTTCTGGAATTTGAGAGGGAAAAGACTAGCAAATGAAAGAGAGAGGAGTATGAAGAGATCAGCAATTAAAGGTGGAGTCGTGGAGGACATAGAGAGAAAGCAGAGGTCGGAGAACTAGTGAGAGCGAAGCAACTAAGAGAATCTGTTCGAGAAAATTCTGAAGAGAAAATGTTGGAGTTAGATTTTTTAGTATGGCAATTTTTTTGCCATATATTAATAACCAAAACAACATTGTTATGCAAATAATATATATGGTACGGTTTCACAGTTTAATAGTTCGACTTAAAACTTAAATTGAACCACATCATAGTCTAATCAATTTTGATTTGAAATCGAACCATGAAATATTTTACATCATGATTTGAAATTTAGTTAGTTTGTCGATTTTAGTTTTGGTTGATTTTTCGATTTAGTCAGTTTATTGTTCTCTGTAGATTCTTATCATCCAATACCTAGTACATGGTCCATTTGCTTATGGTTCAACCCATTTGTAATTTCCTATTCAACATTTTCTCCATAGTTGATAAGATTTTGAACTTGATATTTAATGATTAAATTCATATAGTTTTTTCATTCCATTGCAAGTTTCTTTGGGTATAATCAAATCTTTGTAGCTATATTTTCAGAAGTTAATTTCTTACATCTGCTCGGAATTTTTCCGGAACAATATTTATTTTAAGCTATTATATATGATGAGAAATAATTAACGTATAATCACTGTGCATTTTATTGATTTTCGCACAATAAAATATTCCTCAATATTGTGTCAGTCTTCCAACTCCTGACATTCACTTTCCTCGCTAAATTTTTTCCAAATTAAGGACTGAACGCAGTCACTGCAGCTAAAACAATTCCGCCTCCTTTTGACACAAAATATACTGCAATTCATGAAATATAAGCGGAACGCTCTATTATGTAATAGTTAAATCTAGACTGCTAAGTCAATCATATGTGATATTTGAATAATTAAATCTATTTACTTATAAAAAAATAACAATTTTACAACTTTATCCTTATTCCCTGGCTTGAATTATACCATATTCAATGCACATAAAAATATCCGCCTCCGATTGCCATGTCGAAAACTTAGTCATTGTGGGTTTAATTGTACATTGGATCTGTGTACGAGTAACGTCCCGTGATAGTATTAATTTTTTCATGGATTAATACAGATTGTTTTTCACAGATTTTATTTTCACTCACACATATTTTCAATTTTTTTTTCAGAAGATCATCAATCTTGAACATATTCTTAGCCATTTACCATAAATGAATGTGATATTTTCTTACATGATCAATTCTTTTATTCAAATTTTCTTACCTTTGAACTCTTTTCATAGTTCCTTTAATTTTGTCAATCTATCAAGAGACCAAACAATACTAAAGTCTCTTAGTTAATCAATTTCTTAAAAGGTGTTGTAACGTCTAAAATCCCAAAACAGTAACCGAAGTTGGAAGCTTCCTCTGTCCTCGTCTCACCTAATTTGTCAAGTTATTCTTGGTAGTAAGTTAGACTTCACCAACTAAATCCCAAAAAAGGTCTGATTAACTAATAATCAACATTCTGCAGACAAAAAATTACCAAAACAATGGTCAATATTTTATGAGACTGGTAACCAGTTTTAGTATGTGGCTTTAATTAGACAATAAATTATCCATATACTAATTGGCAACACATTTCATAGTGTAATTTTTTATTTTTGAGAAAGTACACCTGACAATGTAATCTAAGATATTCACTTAAATTAAATAAGATCAAAACAAACACGTGGCAAATTGACCAGATATGAGTGTATAACCTTTGAAATCTGCTACATTGGTATTTTTGTCGGGCAGACTTAAAATAAAAACATTCTTAAGAATCTTTGAAGAAAATTCGAGTCTTAACAATTTGACCTCCCAGTATTGTCTTCTTTATTTTTTTTTGGTAAACTATTGTCTTCTTTATTTGGCTTCACCGGAAAAGAACTTATTTTGGTAATTGAAAGCTTCTAACTCATGTATGCACACTTTTTTTTTTTGCGGTAATGTATGCACACTTTTGGTAATTCATATCCTCTTTAAATTGATAAAAAAATAGATTTTGGTTGCAAATTGACATCACTATTAACATTTAATAATTATTCTATCATAATTAATCATTTTTAGGAAATATGAGTACTAAATCTTATCCTAACTTTCCCATAAAGATATTTTTAACTGATAATAAATTACTCCCTGTGATCAGATTTAACTCTTGGATTACTCACAGAGATATTAATTATTCTTTAACCAATTAGACCTGGGTCTAATTAATCACCACCATTACTCTCCTCAGAAGAGAAGGAAAGTATTTCATCCAGGTGCGACAATATCTGTGCTTATAATAAATACCCGAATTAGCACCAAAAACTATCAAACCCCAAAATAACTCAAAAAGAAAGAAAGAAAGAAAGAAATAAAGACACAGAAGCCGTGCATGGTGAAAACACTTGGTCTCTCTCTGTTCTCAACGTGTGTTTCCCTCACGTTGCATGAACTCGCTTCTTATATGGTCAATTCTTTTATTCCAGTTGTCTTCGATTTTATTAATTACTTGGTGTTTTTTTCCTCAGCGTTATAAATAGATAAAATACCGAGGTGGGTTCTTGGACTGAGAGAGATTGATAAAGAAAATAAAAAAAAGATATAAACTGTTAGAGAGAAGTCGCCATGGATATAGAGACCCAAAGGATCGGAGACGAAGGTGAAGAGGCGGCTTCCATCTTCAAGAAGGCCAATACGCCTATTACTCTCAAGGTATTTGGTGGTTTTATTTTGTTATTTTTTTCTGTCAAGTGTTTAATTAATTTCTGTAAATGACAATTTTTCTAACAAATATTTGAAAATGCTAAGTTTTCAAAGATTTAATCAGGGCTACTTCTTGGTTATTAGTGTTGCTGCAATCTTTTTATTTTCTTTCCAATCCTCCTTTCTGAGTATTTCTTTTTTTAATTATTGACAAGTATTTGGTGCTCATAAGTGCACTGAAGAACTAAAAGGCTAGATTCACTGTCATTAATTAGCCTTACTAATATATAAATTATTTTCTGTGTTTTTATTTTTTGTCATTATTGTTCAATTTTCCTTCTCCCTTTCCCTCCTTTCTGTGAATTTCCTTTTGTCAATTCTTGATAAGTATTGGTACTGAAAAGCTTAATTCTAGAATATAGTTTCTTTCCATCCTTAAATAAGCTTCTTAATCGTTTCGAGTTCGATATGAAGAATGTCGGTCTCCGATGAATTTCTTTCTTGAATCTTGAATGTGCAAATAATAAATACATAGTTTTTATTATCGAATTGTTACAGTTTGTAGACATCGTTTATAATGTGAAAGTACCAAGTGCAAAATCATTTATCATATGTGGAAATGGTCCCAAAAAAGAAGAGAAGGCGATCCTCAAGGGGATCTCAGGGCTTGTCCAAGCCGGAGAAATGCTGGCCATGCTCGGCCCTTCCGGGAGCGGCAAGACCACCCTATTGACCGCCCTAGGCGGCAAACTTGGCGGCTGCCTCACCGGAACTATAACCTACAATGGGAAGCCCTTCTCGAATTCGATGAACCGAAAAACCGGATTCGTGACGCAGGACGATGTCCTCTACCCGCACCTTACCGTGATGGAGACTCTCGTATTCACTGCCCTTCTTAGATTGCCTAACAGTCTGAACAATGACGAGAAGGTCGCGCAGGCGAAGGCCGTGATCTCGCAGCTTGGTTTGACCAGGTGCAAGGACAGCATTATCGGATCGGAGTGGCTGAGAGGGGTTTCGGGTGGTGAAAGGAAGAGGGTCAGTATAGGCCAGGAAATGCTTATAAACCCTAGCTTGCTTTTCTTGGATGAGCCAACCTCGGGGCTGGATTCGACCACGGCTCAGAGGATTGTGTCCACATTGTGGGAGCTCGCAAAGGGAGGGAGAACGGTGGTGATGACAATACACCAGCCTTCGAGTCGGCTCTTTTACATGTTCGATAAGGTGTTGCTTTTGTTGGAAGGCAATCCGATTTACTTCGGCGAAGGGGCAACAGCCTTGGATTATTTTTCCAGTGTCGGGTACGCCCCAACCCTGCTGATGAACCCGGCAGACTTCCTCCTCGACTTGGCAAACGGTATGTATGTCCAAACATTTCGAAATTATGACTCTATATGATCAATTAAGCTTACACGTTACAATGTTGGTTGGTGTTAGTTCTAGCATTATCTTGATTTTGCTTGCAAACATTATTTAATGAATCAGTCGTACGTACTTAATTAAAGGCCTTGACTATTTATTTGGCAATGGAGAGGCAACTGTTGTAGAACCTGTGCATGACTTCCTTGTAATCTTTGGTAATAATCTTCGGGAGTTGTGTTATTAATTAGGGAAAATTGACTCATCATGTCACTCTTATTTAATGCATTGATTGCTTTGACTTTGATTTTATATTCTGCCATTGTAATCATCAACTCATTGAATATATCTTAGTTTTTCTTAATTTTTTGGAACTTTAAATGTCAAAGGCGTTTCATGTTTCATGTGCATAATTAATTATTTTTAAACAGTATAATTTATCTCGAGAACATAGGATTGCTTAACTAAGTGGTCGTATTCAAAATCAGGAGATTAGATTCATTAATGTTGGTTAGATGCTAATTCTGAGAAAATATTCCACTTGTCACAGGTATATCGGCCGATAACGGTTCCCGAGAAAGGGTGACAGTGATTAAACAGAATCTAGTTGATGCTTATAAGACAAACATTGATGAGAAATTAAAGGAAGATATTGGTCGGATCGGCGATTACCCGCAAGAGAAATCGCATGATGAAGAGCATGCAAGGTGGCCAACAACTTGGTGGCAACAGTTCACTGTATTATCTAGAAGGGGAATCAAAGAGAGAAAGTATGCGTCCTTCTCTGGCCTTAAGATTATTCAGGTGCTAGTAATTGCCTTCATTGCTGGGCTTTTATGGTGGCAATCCACCAACATTCAAGACCAGGTAGGACATTTCCCGAGTTCGAAACCTTGACGATGCAATTTGCTCGTACTCGTGTGAAGGGACTAATAGTTTGAAACACCTTGCAGATTGGGATGTTCTTCTTCTTCTCCGGTTTCTGGGGCTTCTTCCCTTTATTTGAAGCAATCTTCACCTTCCCGCAGGAACGTAGAATGCTGGAGAAAGAACGATCGGCCGGGATGTATCGGCTATCCTCATTCTTCATGTCAAGGTTGGTTATTGACATGCCAATGGAGCTGGTTCTTCCGACAGTTTCCACCATTATAATCTACTTCATGTCGGGTTTCAAACGTACGGCTGGACATTTCTTTTTCACCTTGGCTGTCCTCCTCTACAATGTCCTTGTCTCCCAAGGGCTCGGACTTGCACTTGGTGCACTCATCATGGACCAGAAGAAAGCCACCGTACTCGGGTCGGTTCTCATGTTGTCCTTTACCCTAGCCGGTGGCTATTTCGTCCAACATGTTCCCGCCTTTATCGCATGGATCAAGTATCTCTCTATCAGCCAGTATACATACAAGCTCATGATAAGGTCTCAGTTCAAGCCGGGTGACACTTACCCTTGTGGAGTTGATGGGAAAAGTCTGTGCGATGTCGCGGATTACCCTCCAATTAAACTAATCGGCTTAGATGGGCAAGGCATCGCCTGCGTCGCACTTGCTATCATGCTCATCGGGTACCGTTTGATCGCGTATTTGGCACTTATGAGGGTTGGAGTCACCAAGAAGTAGATGAGCAAGAATGAATGAGGCAGTTGTCCCTGGCTTTTGTGCTCTATCATATTATATGCTACTGTGATACTTCTTGCGAATGTAGTATGAATCACATATATTGTTTTGCTGTCATGCTTTAGTTTATCTATTTTGGACTTGAAAATAGCTGCTCTTATGTTTCTGAAATGAAAAGTGGAATAAATGTATGAGACCAACCTTTCATTAAGTTGGATTGTATTACGTACAAAATTTAAAACCACTAGAAAGATCGATGCTATTACATTTTCCATGCTTCTGATCTAGAACTTGATTGTTTTAGTTTAGACATTATGACGACAATAATTTCTAGAGCTGAAATAACATCCATATTATCAAATGTTCCACTGTTTTCCGCTCCTACGAATACTACTTCTCAAGGAAGGAATTTGTGCTTCAAATTGTAATATGTTCAGTTTCTTCAACAGCTAATTTGATCATGTGTGTATATACAGTTCTGCAAACTAATTTCTCTTAAAACTTAACTTAGCTGCATGACTGTAGGAATGAATAGAATAGCTTATGTTTTGCAGAAATGTTGCTATCTCCGTAGTGTTGAGTACATCACACAAGTCAGGGACAACTTCTACGTTCATTCTTCTTCTACCTACTTCTAGGTGACCCCAACCCAAATAAGCAATCAACCGATAACCCACAAGCATGATAGCAAGAGCGACACAGGCTACGGCTTGCCCATCAAAGCCAACTAGCTTAATTGGGTGAGTGTGTAACCGGGGTTAAACTGAGACCTTATCAAGAGCTAATATCTATGCTGGCTTATAGAGATATACTTGATCCATGCAATAAAAGAGGCTATGTTGGATGAAGTAGTCACCAATTCCAAGACCGAGCTCTTAGGTGACAGACAGCCAAGGTGCGGAAGAAATGTCCAAGTCTGAGTCTGAAAGCTGCCATGAAGTAGGTAATAAGATGGAACCGCTACATCCCTGCCAACCGTTCTTTTTCCAGCATTCTACGCTCCTGAGGGAAGGTGAAGCTGTGAAGATCGCTTCAGATAAAGGGAAGAAGCCCCATAATACGGAGTAGAAGAACAGGTCAATCTGCTAGATATATACAAGGCATTGTCCAGGTTCCGAACTTGGGAAATGTCTGCATGTCATTGGTAAACCGTACCTGGTCTTGAAGGTTGTTTGATGAGCCACCATAAAAGCCCGGAGATGAAATCCCATCACTAGAACTTGAGCAATCTTAGGGGCAGGACCTATATTTCCGCTCTTTGATTCCCCTTGTAGATAATACACTGAACTGTTACCACCAAGTTGTTGGCCACCTTGCATATCTCTTGGGGGTAATCACTGGTCCCATTAATGTCTACCTTCAATTCTTCTTTAATGCGAGCCTGATAAGCAAAATCTAGATTCTTATAAGCAATGGAATTCTTCAAGACGAAAGCTGCTTCTTCCCTTCATCAGCAATTCTCACGCAATGGCAGCTCTCTCTTGCTTAGACTAACAATTCTCATGCAATGTATATATCCCTTATTTTTTTTTCTTCTCATCTTTCTCAGTCCAAGAATCCTCTCCTTTTCTAGCATTGCCTAGGCAGCTGGACTGGCGCCTGTCATCAACAGGAGATTCGATTAGTCCTGGAATATTCACACAGCCATAAAAATTGCTCTCTTGGTGTATGCATATTGGAAGTGTAGTTAATTTTTTGAAATTGTGGAGGAACAATTAGTTAAGTACACAAACTTTGTAATTCAACTACACTGACAATGACCCTATATCTGTACATAGGCATGTCATTTTAAAAGCTCTAGCCACTTGAATTCCAAGGACTGGAAAAGCCAAGACCCGTCACAGCTTATCTGAAGATTTTGCATTACAGCAGTTGCGTGGAACAGCTAACAGCTATTGCATTATTTAGATGACAAGCATAGCTAAACTTCTGATAGCAGTTGAATCGTACGAACCTGTTGAGAGCTAGCATCACTTTGTATTGGGTTATAACTGGAGCTAAAAATTCTTTGCGATCCAGAAAATCAGTTTGCAAACATTAAGAAAAAAATGAGAAGATCACTCTGCCATGAAGGAAACACAGCAAGGTACCACCAAAGAGAAATTTCTTGCAACTGTGAGCAGGATCATGATTTACCTCAGGGAAATTGGCAAGCTTTGCAGCCATTGCAAGTGTGTATGATTTCTTCTCAGTAGCACTTACCAAGTCTTTCATCTGAAGACAAACCGAGGTATCCAGCTGCATGGAAAGTGACGACAGAAATTAAATCTACTCTTGGAGAATAGATAACCCACAGATATAATTGTAATTGCATATGAGAATAGTAGAAAATTTCTGGCTTGGCAGCGCCCCCAGATGTAGTCAGTTTGACGAACTGGGTTAACAGACTGCGTTCCTTGATCCTTTTTGTTTTTTCTTCTACATAATTTCAGTCAAAATCTTAACAAGATAGTGTGAGGAATTCACAATTGCACAAAAAAATGGATCATGATGACTGAATAAACCGCAGATAAAAACCTTACAAGAAAAGTTGTCACCAAAATCCAAGGGAAATCAACATCTCTTTTCGTTTCTATCAACTAATAACAGCATTATACATTAAGGGGTTAATAATTATCCCTTTTCTCAGGTCAATTTGGCCCATATTATGTTAATAAACAAAGTATACATAATAAAGCTTGATCAAGAATTTTGCTTCAACAAAAGGTTTCAATATTATCAGTAAAGGGTCAAAAGAATGCCACACTGTTGTTCCCAAAATCATTTCTGTGACCTCTATACTATTTCATAAAGTATGATTACAAAGTAACAGGGAATGGCATCAATATTGGCAGAATCAGAGGAAGTGGCAATCGTTTTCTGGGAAGAAAATCTCTCAGTCAAACAAGTCTATTCCGCAAACAAGTAATCAACTAAAATGCCAGCTAGAAAGGAAGTGAGATGGAAATCAGAAGCGTCATATACACCCAGTGCTAACTTAATTGCAAAATTAGACAACTATCCGTCCACGCAGCAAGTTCGTATATTCACATTATCCCTATTAAAAAAGGTAAATGAAGATGCCCGTGTCTAAGAATTGAGATAGAGTGAACGTGTGCTGGCCTCCTTACAATTTTCGACCAAAGGTTACCCCATTTTGATTTTCTAGGTAGCTAGAGGCTAAAACAAACGAGGGATATGACGTGTCACTTTCTAAAAGTTAAAATTAATATCTTGCGCAAGAGATATAAGAACGTGGGAAATATCTTTAAACATGTGGTATGACATTTATGATCTTTTAAGGCCAAGATATTTACTCCTACAACATATAATAATTGCAACTCAAGTGCAAAGGTAGAAGGGAGCTCAAGTGCAAGACCCACCCGTCGAGCAGGGACAAAAGTTTGGTTGTTGGTTCACTTATGTGTCTTTGTCGGGGGGATCACCTAAAACATCAAATTGGTTGTTGGTTCACTTGTGTGTTTGTTTTCACGTGAGTTTATGTTTTTGGTTGATAGTTCACTTGTGTGTCCTTATCCTGGGAGGGGAAAACCACCACTCCCGTTATGCTATATGACTACTAAATGCAACGGACGATGACCGTCGTAGTGGCCGCTTTTAACATTTATATGAAAAAATCTTTACATGTCCTTAATTTTTAAATGTCTTTTTATGTATTAAGGGTATAAAGGTAATTTCAAGGTCAAATCAAACACAAAACAACTCAATCGAGGAAACAAGAGTACCGTTTCAAACCAATAGAAAATACAACTAATTATTTTGTGTAGTTTTATTAATGAAAGAATAAGCCATGATTATTAAATGAAATAAATTTATAAAAGAAAAAGACTCATCAAAAGAAGAGGAGGACAAGAGTAATCGTGTGTGTGACAAGTGTTTTTTCCCTCAACGTTATTTTCCTGTCAAATATCACAAAACCAAACCCACATTGGCCACCAGCTTGAGACTCCAACCACAATAAGACCCATAATAACTTCCCCATCTCTTTGAAATTCTTGGCGCTATAGAGCGGTAAGAAAGTAACCGCCTTTTTCTCACCTTTCACGAGTTCAAAACAGATTTAAAGATTCCACCTTTTTCACTTTTTCTTTGCTCTAGACTCTAGTCTTTTAGGTGCGTGAATATTTCCTACGTTTGGAGTTCTTGGTACTATATTTATATTTATTATATACAATCATTATCCTGCCAATTACATAAGAAAAAAAAGGGATTTGAGTAAAAAGAAAAAAATAAATAAAGTGAGAAGATAATTGGCAAAACTACCCCACCCAATTACATAAGTCAGATCATTTGCGCCTTTTTTTTATGCGGTGTACAACCGCCAAGTACCTGATAAATATAAGGGATGTTTGCAAAATTACAAAACAGCCCATAAGTAAATACAAAGTCGTTTATCACATGGACTAACGTACCTGGCACTCATTTACAACCGTTTATCACCTGGACTGCCGACGCACCTGGTACTACTATAAAGTCAGGGTCTCGATTGATTTTGTACCAGCGAAAAATCTCCTTTTAGAATGTTAATTTGGTGCTCTCTCTATCTCGTCGTGTCGTAACTGGTGAGAAATCAACGTCAACAGGTGCATTTATCTCTTCAATTTATCCTCTTTCTCATTTTATGGCTGACCATTTATATAAGATGAGAATTTATTTGGAGTAATGCAATCAATCCGATTGTTAATAAATTTTATATCATCTTTCTCATTTTTGGCAGACCATTTACATAGTGAGAATCATCGAGTTAGATGCAGTTAATCTATAATGTTTTTTGTATAAATTTAATCCATATTGTTAAAAAAAACTGTCATATTGGTATAACCTCATAGTCATTATTCAATTCGTTTTGATTTCTTTATTAGTAGCATTTTAACCTTAATTTTAAGTCTACCCACCCAAAAGCATTGCACTTTAAAGAAGTAATAATCTCATATATATAAATATTTATTTAATTATTTTCCAAATGAGAAGATACTCATTGAAATCTTAGTGCAATATAAGATGACGGTCTCTCCAGATATACAACGTGTTTTTGAAGCTCAAAGGATGAGAAAAATAGAGAAATGAGAGAAGAAAGTAGTATGTATCTACACTGCATAGTTAAGTTTTTTTTGCAAGTTAAGATTGATAGAAAAGATTTTTACATATAATTATAACTTCAGAAAGATATTAAATATTACATTTTAGTATTATTGTGCTTGTTTAGCAGAATATCGAGTAGTAGATAACATACAACGAATTAATAAACACTAGATAACAAACGCATACCGTAATTTTTTTTTTCCAGGGTAAATATGCATCATTCATACCATAATTTTTTTTTATTATTTCTATACTGCAATTTTACTAGCAATAAATGTAATGGGAGGATATAATATCTACAATTTCTTTTAAAAAATTCTATAATAATTTATAGAAATTTAAATTGCAAGATGAGTGCAATGAAATATTTAGTAATTCCTCCATTTAATCTAAAGTTTGTTCACTAAGAAAAAGAAAATATATAATTAATATATTTCGTAAAAAATATTAAAACTAGTTTTTGCGATATGATATTAAAACTTGGTAAGAAGAAATTGACAGATATAATTTTAATAGCCGATATAATAAATATCTGATAAAATCTGGGGACCTTTGAAGTTGACGAAGCCCTTCCTCCGTTCTTGCAGGAACAATGGCAAATGTGCTGACGATGTGCCTAACCCAGCCACAGAGACTGTTTTATGGTCCTAATCTAAAGGGCGCTCTAAACGTTCGTTGCAGAATCGCCGCTAAAGATCGCTGCTCGGTTCTCCCTATTCTATCGAACAAGAGACGGTCCGCTAACTACCAGCCTACTCTTTGGAGTTATGAAAAACTTCTAGCCCTGGAGACGAATCTAGAGGTTGGTAGATTCTGTCCTCTTTACAATTTTATTTTGTTGTACGAGTAAAGGTACGTTAGTTCAAATCAAATTTGAAGTGAGTAAAAAATTTAAAATGTGGTCAATGTGATCAACTTTAGGTTTAGATTTTTAGTGTTAAATAATTATCTAATTTGAGATCACATCCAGACTTAAATTTAGATTATTTAGTTTAATAGGTGTTTGATACCAAGTTAAAAAAATGATTGATGAGCCATACTAAACTAAAATATTATAGAGAGGTTAACCTCAACATTTTGGGAAACCCTGCGTAATATAGATCCCTCTGACTTTGAGTACATAGGTTACCTCCCCCTATCCCTAGTAAGATAATGTTGGATTAAATGAGATTAAAAGTCTAAATGAAAAGTCCAAATAGAAGGCTCAACATGGAAATAAAGAAAGTTAAAGAGTTTGTAGGAAAATAATGATATGTTCCAATGAGAATCCAAATTTCGAACTGAATTTAAGATAAAGACAGAATTAGTAATAATTCATGTAACTCGAGTTATCGGTTTGCGAGCCTTTAAAAAATAAGTTAACGGTTAGTGATGATATATATGTTTATTGCTATAATTTTCTTCTTTATTAGTAGATTTTTAGGAGGTGATACTTCTGAATTATAGAGTTTTCTCCGTAAATGCAAGTGTTTTTTCTTGGCAGGTTTAATCATTATTTACTTTTGACCGTGATATTTATTAATTATCGTAATAAATTTTATTTACCGGTTCTGCTCAACGGGTTAAATTTCAACATCAACTGTCCAGGTGAACACATGCAAAGACAATGTTTACTTGCTAGAGGGACGAGTGAAAAACATTATCCGGAACGAAACAAACATGGTGTTGCTACTTGAACTGATCGATAACATCCAAAGAATTGGGTTGGGATACAGATTCAAGAATGAAATAAGGAAATCCCTACATAAATTCATGGCTCTTGGAGGATTGGATAACGAGGCTACCAAGAGCTTACACAACATTGCTCTTGGTTTCAGGCTCCTCAGGCAACATGGCTTCCAGGTCTCCCAAGGTACACAAATTCACTCCTCATTAGATATCCGGATTTGTTTGCGAAAGTGTAAAATCTATCGAATTTGTCACATTAAAATTTTAATAAGAATATAAACATTATAATATCGTGAAGAACAATACATAGAAGAAAAAAGAACTTTTGCCCACAAAATTAAATGTGATGGGGCTAAAGTAGTACTAGGATGACTAGCATCTTGAAAATCCTCATGCTGCACCCCTAGAAAAACCTAACATATGTGTGATTACAGATGTATTCAACAAGTTAAAAGATCACACAGGCAAATTTATGGGATCCCATGGGGCAGACATTGTGGGGCTGCTTAGCCTGTACGAAGCCTCTTACCTCGCTGTGGAAGGTGAGACAGTGTTTTTGCAAATTGAATTTCATTTATTTAAAAAATTGTGGCAAAAAATTCGCAAAAATAATCATTAAGGGACATGTGACCAAACAAGACGTTGTCAAATTCAATGAGATAAAGAGTAAAACTAAACAAAAGATAAAATCACTCTCTAAAAAGCAACACTTAAAAAGTTGGGTTAAATTTGTTAATCAATGACGATGATCTCGACCACAGGTGAAACTGTGTTGGATGAAGCGAGAGCGTTCGCCATCTTGCATCTGAAGGAACACGAAGAAAGGATGTACGGAAGTGAACTGGGAGAGCAGATTGGCCACTCCCTCGAGGCTCCATTGCACCGGAGAATCGAAGGTGAAGAAGCCCGCTGGAGCATCGATCGGGAGCTCAGGAATAGATGTGGCGGCGTCGACGAAGCTGTGCTTGAGCTCGCTGTATTGGACTTCAACTTGGTTCAAGCTGGTCTCCAAAAAGATCTCCAGGAAGTGTGCAGGTGAGGCCAAGAATTTCATTTTATGATATGGCTTAAGCGAAGTATCTTGTAATTTTATTTTATTTTTCAGGTGACAAAATTTTAAATTCACACTTTAGGTACATTTTTATTTTAAAAAAACTACGTGTTCTTTACAAAACTTAATTTGAGAATTTTGATTATAGAATTAAGAAGAAAACTAGATAGAAAAGCAAAAGTTTAAATCAACCACAATTTTTCTTTCCTTTCTTAAGTTGATTATTTTTCATTTTTATATGATGGTTTTTTTTTCGTTATGTGGTTTCTCATATATTTGGGAAGTCATGTTTGGGATATTTATGCTGGTTTTTCTTTCTTCCACTATAGTGTTTTAATCTGTGTATGGTTATGCCTTTTGACCAGAGATTCAATGTAAATCTAATTTTATAATTAGTTTTTTTTATAAATGACAAAATTTACCAAACGATTTTGATGTATGGCAAATT
This sequence comes from Hypericum perforatum, assembly GCA_012979155.1. Classification (NCBI taxonomy): domain Eukaryota; kingdom Viridiplantae; phylum Streptophyta; class Magnoliopsida; order Malpighiales; family Hypericaceae; genus Hypericum; species Hypericum perforatum. Next base: position 9,173 of record SOPF01027031.1, on the reverse strand, counting down.
TGGGGTAAATCTTGAGATATTATTAGATGAGTTAGTCTCGTAATCATTATTATTCGCATTATCCACCACTTTGATGTAATTTAAGGACTTGCAAATCTCGATTTTACATACGAAACTCTTAACATTAATATTTTATAGTACATAACTATTTAATAATCGTACTATTAGATGATAAGTTACTTATATTCGTAATGCATGCAGATGGTGGAATGATTTGGACCTGGCTAGCAAACTGAGTTTCAGTCGGAATAGATTGATGGAAAGCTTCTTTTGGTCAGCTGGTTTGTCCCCGCGGGAGCCACACTACAGCTTCTGCCGCCAAGGAATTGCCAAACTCTCCCAATTAGTGACTACGATCGACGACGTCTACGATGTCTTCGGTACCAAACAAGAATTGCTTCTTTTCACACAATCCGTTGACCGGTGAGCATATCAAGTGATTAAGCTAATATAAATAAAAAAATATGATATCGAGATAATCATTGCTAAATAGAATCTAATAGCGGGTCGCTAAAAAAATGTCGAACATGGTAATCATGTTTCTGTTTCAGCTGGGACCTAGATCGGCTGGACGATCTTCCAGATTACATGAAACTCTGCTTCCTTGCTCTCTACAATACCGAAAACGACATGGCCTATAAAATCCTCATGGAACAGGGACAAGTTGCCATTCCGTATTTCAAAAAAGCGGTATGTAATACCTATATAGTTTTTTTATCTACATTCTTAAGGATTAAAATTAGATACATTGTTTAACCTACAATAATACTATGGTTGATCTATATAGTTGATTAAAGTATTTACTGATTATAACAATAATTAATTATCTTTTTGAAACCAATGAGAATTGATACAGACAATAATCAACTTGAATATTTTTAAAGAAAATTTAATATTTAACTCGTATGAATGTAAAAGTATTTGTCATAATGGTCGAATCTGAATATGATAGCCGAAAAGAACTTGTTCCGTGCGTTGTAAATTAACTTTGTTGCAGTGGAGTTGTTTATGCAACGCATTTCTCCAAGAAGCGAAATGGGTCCACGATGAAGCCACGCCGTCGTTGGAAGAGTATATTGACAATGGTTGGCGATCTGTGTCGGGCGCTTGCATCTTGGTCCATGCTCACTTTATGTTGGGCCAAAGCGTCGGGAATCTGCGTCTGAACCTCCAAGACTACCATGAGTTATTCCGCTGGCCCTCCATCATCTTCCGTCTTTGCAATGACTTGGCAACTTCATCGGTACGTGAATTTAAATATAAAGATTAGTTTAACGAATCGTTATTGTTTTACAACAATTATCTCGATGAATTGGTAAATGATGGTTTAGTTTAATCAACAATATGGTTTTAAAATCCAAAAAAAATAATATAGTTTCAAAAGACGTAGTTCAATAGCCAGTCCGACTAATTCGACCACGACTACGAGTCAACATATAGTCAATTTAAAACACGAACTTTGTTTCATTGATAGTCAATTGATTTAATCTCTCAAACTCATCAGTTTACTTAGTCGGACTAGTCGACCAAGCCAAAATTGATTTTTTTAGTAATTCTTTAAAAATTTATTATATTAAAATTTTATTAAATTATGATTTTGAAGCTTATCCATTACAACTTGTTCAATAAAAATAAATATTTTTTGAAATAGTAAATATAATAAATAGTATTCATAATTTGTATTTAAAAAAATTGATCCAACGAGTTGCTCAATTGATACAGGACATGACAAAAATTTTGGGTCAACTTCGAATCGTTTTTTAAACCAATATCAATGATTATGAATTCAAATTTTGATAATGTAGCTAGTTGTATTAGGACTTGATAGAGAAAATCTTGCCATGTCGATATAAATTTGATTAAAAAGAGTAATGTCAATTCATGCATTTCTGCCTAAAGCTTTAGTTCATTACTATTGACCCCATTCACTTGTAAGCAAAACTGAAAATTGGAGTTCGAAAATAGGATATGAAAATATTAAAATCTGAATAAGAGATTAAATAATGCCCAAGAAATTAAAATTATATACAGTTCTCCAATTCACTACAAGTCTACAATAAAATCAACTTATACACAAAAAAGCATACAATAAATCTTTCCGTAGTCAAAACAATATGACAAAGATATAGGTGTGCGCGGATCCGTATACCTGGTCGTTCAAAATATGCCTATTTTGGCCCAAAAACTTGCACATAATGAAGGAACATACACTAAACAGTAAATACCCGAATGCTTGTACTATAGTCGTAACAAGTATCACTGTCTACGTTCTAACCAATTATAATTAAATATATTTGAGAGAAAAAAAAAGTGAACTTCATTGAGCTGCTACCATATAATTGTTTTTCAAATATATTTGGTTTGACGATTTGAAACTTATTTCAGGCTGAGTTGGCAAGGGGAGAAACCGTAAACGCCATCTCATGTTACATGAACCAAGCCGGAGCATCCGAAGAGGAAGCTCGTGAACACATCAAGAAGAAGATCGACGAAACTTGGAAGAAGATGAACAAGCACCTGGCGGACAAGAGCGTGTCTCCTTTCTCTGAACCCTTCGTCGAGACAGCCTTCAACCTTTCAAGGATGTCCCATGTCATCTATCAACATGGAGATAGCCATGGAGCTCCAGATTCCAGGTCAAAGAAGAGGGTCCAGTCTTTGATTCTTGAGCCCATCTCAATAAACAAAGAAGCACTTTGATTTATATGCTAGTATGGAATAAGAATTGATTCTCATCAGAATAAGAGTAACACTTAATGATTTGGGTACAAAGTAACTAGGGTAAATTTGTACTCGGTCCTTGGACATTTCTCTGATTACTAATGCAGTCTTTGATATTCCAAAAATATATATTGACTGATGACATAAATGAGGAATCCAATATTGACAACAAAATATATGGTGGAACAATAATGGCCACATTAGTAGTTACTAAAAATTTGAGGGATCCGATGGCAATTGATCCAAGTAATTAATATTCTATCAGGTTGAAAAATATTGTTATTATACTATTAATAAATACTTAGATTAACTAATAGTAATAAAAAGGTGAATCAGAAATCTTGAATTCGAGAAATGATAAACATCAAGGTTAAAACTTATTTGCCAACCTAATTCAAATCTAAATTACAAAATCTAGTTCTTAGTGTTTATAATTAAATGATTTTGAATGAAAAAAATCAATGTTCTACTTGCCAGTATCAGTTCATAAACAATGTTAGTCATTTGATACTCGTGGCCTTGTAGCTTAGTGATATTGGGAGGTGTTAAGTTGGTGAAGGTCCAAGGTTCAAACCTTGGCTTAAGCATATGTTGTAAATGAATAGAATTATAATAGGATCTAAAAAAAATGTTAGTCATTGATATATAATTTTTTTTGTTGTAAATAGAAATAATCTTTGCCATATAATAAAACGAGAATAAAGTTCATTTATGTACCTCCTATAAGACTTCCGAATAAATTTCTTGTTAGGCTCCCACTAACAAGAGAAAATTAAGTATATATTATTTTTGTGCTATATAAATGGATAAACGTCGGATAATGTAAAAAAACTATTCAATGCAAACAAAAAGTATCGTCCACTAACAGGAAGTGATTTCACCAGTCACCACTTTTTCCATTACCTTTCAACTTGGCACTAGAGATAGAGAATTAATATATAATTCTAGTTTCCTTTCGGGGATCACTCTAAACGTCTAAAATAAATTTCCAAATACGAGAACTTTTATAACTAGTATGAATTCAGAGCGAAATCGAATATTCCAAAAATGTTCAGTTACAGCCTGTAACAGACGCGTCGATTACATGACTGATTGTAATTACATAATTAAGGCCTTGATTACAATTTTACCTTAAAGAAAATTATCATCGTAACCACTTTTGAAACTTTTGGGTCCTTTGTTATATGATGGATAAGAACGACGATCGGTACTTTATGGTTTCGAGCAAATACAAAAGGAAGCAGTAACTCGGAGTCTTTATTGTGTTGGATGGATAAGAATTCTGGATCGATCCATTCATGGTATTGAGAACATTATAATTTTTTGTTTATATAAGGGAAACATTGTAATTTTTTGTTTATACCATATTTTACACAAACTACAAAGCTGACAAATCAATATTCAAATTGAATTAAAATTTTGAAAAATTGACAAAATTTTCAAATCATAGTAAATCTAAAAAAATATTGTAATTAAATAGGACCATACCCAAAATTGTCGAGTAATTACAGTGTCTTACACAAGACAGCTATAAATTGGGTCCCTTTCATCCTAAACTTCCAAAGTGAACTAATTATAATCTCCTAGTACACAAATAAGGATGAGGAATATAATTTGCTTGGTTTCATATTCCTTGATGAGCATAAGCTTGCTGCTAGTAACCCAATTTTCCCTTGTCCAATCCGACGCTGGCTTGATTGCTCAAACATGCAAAAACACTCCGCACTTTGATCTCTGCATCTCCTCCATCAAACTCAACCCGAACCATCGAGGTAACGTTTGAATCTTCGCATCCAATCAAAAAATTTAAAATTTATTTGGTCCAACCATGTTATATGTTGTATTTTCTCTAACAGGTACATCGGACACGGCCACGCTGGCGTCCATCATCGTCGACGTGATCGTCGTGAGATCAAACGCCGCTGTTGCACTGATCAAGAAAAATCCGAGAAGCACTGGGTTCCCGACGTGCAAACAGGAGTACGGATTCTTATTGTCCGATTATTTAACGGAAGCCCGACAAGCTTTACCGGGGAACCCCAAGTTCGCGCAGGACGGTGTTCGGTATATGGGCGGCGCGGCGACTTCGTGCCTACGGCAACTCCCTTCGTCGTCGCCGGTCGCCGGTCTCAGCGAGCAAGTACGTGAGTTGTCGGACATCGGAAGTGCAATCATTCAAACACTCCTTTGATTAGGTCATATGGATGCTTGTCATTTTCACTTTCTATCTTTCTATCTCCAAATGTCATGCCACTTTATATCCGTTTGTTGATGTTAGTGATGACAAATGAAAAATAAATAAAATAATAAACGGAATATATTATTGCTGGATATGTTTTGCTGTATTTAGGGACAAACGATCCAAACTTGTACAGTTGATTGTACTGAATTTTTTAAAGTTGAAATAGACTAACACAAATATTGAATAGTATTTTTTTGTTTCAAAATTTTCGGTAGATTCAGCTGACTGTTTGGATCAATTGTCCAAAATATAGGAAGGATATTGATAGTTCCGGATCGTTTTAAAAACCTTAGTTTAAAGTGAAAACAAAAAATATTATGTTTAGACTTTCATTTTTTGTTAAACGACAATTCAACACAAAAAATATTTATTCTGGTTTGAAATACATCTAACCTAAATTATAATTGCGACAAATAATTTCGAATCCACTATTTGTCCAAACACCAATTTCTCTTTTAAACCGAACATTAGTGTCCGACGAGACCCCATCCAATCCAAGTGAGTGTGTCAATCTTCTCAGACTATGTTTCGTTCAAGGAGGAGTCTGAAGCCCGCCAACAACGCAATAATGAATCCGAGATTTATCCGCTTCCTGGGCCCACGTGTAATCTCGAGAACACCCATCTTGGGAATCTCCAGGCCATCTCAAATACAGGCCCAAACAAAAAAAAACTTAAAAATTGAAGAGAATTGATAGTTGTAAGAAACGAGGAGGCACTAATTGTTCTTACGAGTTAATCAAAAAAATAAATTTTCAAATACTTATAGCTAAAAATATTGTTACGGAGAGTGGCCATAAGTAAGATAAAGTAATGGTTCATAAAATCAAAACTCAAACTCAAAATATAGAAGCAAATCGCATATCTTACCTTAGTTCGAAACCTACTGAATTTTCATGGTCTAAATCAAGGTCTATATTCTACTAGTAGATTCATTTTCTCAAAAAAATATATAAATTATTTAAACAATACACTCACATTTATTTTATTTTAAAACTCAAACACTATAAATTCTTAATGCTTAGTTTTACTGTGATAATTGAAATTTTTTGTCTTTTTCATGCAGAACAGTGTCGCCAAACTCTTGTACAATTTACAAATAACTACAAGAGTTAATTTTCTACAAATATTAATAAATTGAGTTTAAATTTTTTTACAACGAGCCAAGTAACTGCAAATTATAAATATTAGGATTAATGACGTTCTAATTTTTTTACTTGTACAAATATTAACTTTCTATATTTTATCCCTTTTTAAAAGATTTAAAGTATTTTACTAAAACTGAGACAAATAGAATAAAGGAAATTAATGTATAAAATAAAAATTAGGAATATTCAAGAAAATTCAATTAGTTGGTTTAATAAGAGTGGAGTACTAAATGACTGACAATCAAGCTAAAAAATAAACTAAGATATAAAGATTTTCTCAGTGTGATTGTACGAAAATGCATGCAACTTTTCATTTTCTTAAAAACCTCATGTTTTTAATTATTTTCTTGCAAACTGATAATATTTATTTTTGTACATTTTCGCGCAGGACGGTGTCCGGTCAATGGGCGGCGACGTGCCTACGGCAACTCCCTTCATCGTCGCCGGTTGCCGGACTCAGCGAGCAAGTGAGTGAGCTTTACGACATCGGAAGTGCAATCATTTAGACACTCCTTTAATTACGGCATATGATTGCTTGTCTTTTCCACTTTCTATCTTTCTTATGCGTTGAAACTTTTGCTTTTTATCTCCAAATGTCATGTCACTTTATATCCGATGTTAGTAATGACAAACGAAAAATAAAGGAAAAAATCCATAGATAATCTTTAGATAATAAGTTTTTTGTGACATGATTGTATGATTCGAAACAATTTATTTGATCTTAAAATTATCATTTTTTTAGTATTATATGCTCGAATGCTTTTTTGAAGAAAAAAATTGCTCTGAATCTATAAACGATGTTGATTTATTGGTGACTTGACATACGCATTTATTAATCCGATTGCTAACATGAATTGACACAAATTAAAAATTCATTTTAGTCCTTTATTTTTTATTTTTTTATTAAAAACACCACCATTTCACCCCTCTTCTTCTTCCTCCCCTCTCATGTCTCTCTCTTTTCACACGACCATTCCTATAATGCACTTCCTCTAGCCCTTCTCGGATATAGCCTTTGATCCCCTACTTCTCTTTCCCTGGTCCTTCTCCTTCTTCCCTTTCCTAATCAACACAACAAACAAATAGATAAATAAATAATTCAATATCGAAAAAGGAGGAGCTTGGGGGAAAGGAGAAGTGAAGGTGAGCGAGCGCGCCATCCGTTTCATGAGGCGGAAATTAGCAGATTCCCTTGCGACGCCGACGTAGTTGATGGGGACTTCTGGGGCCGCCATTTCGGTCTCTTTCCGGTGGCTTTCCCTTCGCCCGCCGCCGACTTTGAGCGGCTGTCGTTTCACGTTCGGCGACTAGCTTTGATTTTAACAACGACAGATTCGAATCCGACCATGGCTGACGTGGAGGGAACGTGGCGATGACGGCGGGACAGTCGAAGGATAGGATGTTAAAGAAGTTCAGCTTCAGGGGAGATGACTTGGACGCGCTCCTCGAAAAGTCCGTCGACGACCTCGGTAAGCTCTTCCCCGGTCGTGCTCGCCGAAGGTAATTTAACTTAATTTAAATTTTTCCTTTTCTTTTTTCAATTTAATCTTTTTTTTTTGTTAACTTCAATTAACGATCCCTAGGGTTTTGAATTGCACAGGTTTCATAAGGGTTTGAAGAAGAAGCCGATGGCTCTAATCAAGAAGCTTCGCAAGGCGGTAATATTCCCGTTTTCAATTTAGACATTTGAAGAGAACCGTGGAGGAGAACTACCTGTGAAAAAAAGAGACGGGAGAGGAGGAAGAAGAATAGGGAGAGAGATAGAGAAGGGTGCTTTAAAAAAATTATAAAAAGTATAGGACTAAAATGAATTTTGTGCCGATTCATGTTGCCAACCAGGTTTAAAAATAAGCGTCATATCAACACTAAAACAATGTCATTTTTATGTTCGGAATACTCACAAAATCATCCTAGTCTCTCACGCAAAATTTTTTGAATAACTTCATTACCAAATAAGTTATTTTTGTACCACAAGATCATGTCAAAAAAATTGTAACTTTGTAACCATCTATGAACTTTTTCTAAAAAATAAATGAATATGTTATTGATGGTTATCTTTTGGTGTATTTAGGGACAAACTATTAAAATTGTGAGTTTGATTAAACTGATTTTCTTAAATTCGACATAGATTAACACAAAAGTTGAATAATATATTCTTTTCAAAAATTTCAGTATATTCTGAAATGGTTGTTCTGAAGTACAGTAGAAATATCGATAGTTTTTAATCGTTTTCAAAATTTTGGTTTAAAATGAAAATACAAAATATGATGTTTCAACTTCTATTTTTTTGTTAAACAACAATCAACACAAAAAATACTTATTCTGCTTTAAAATACATCTGACCTAAATTATAATTGAGATAAATAATTTGGAAACCATTATTTATTCAAACACCAATCCCCCTTTGAAACCAAACATTGGTGTCCGACAAGACCCCATCCAATCCAATCCAAGTGAGTGTTTCAATCTTCTCAGACTTTGTTTCGTTCAAGGAGGAGTCTGAAGCCCAACTGGGCAATAATGATTAATGAATCCAAGGTTTATCCGTTTGCTGGGCCTGACGAGATCAACGTGTAAGTTCATGTCGAGAATATCCATCTTGGGAATCTCCACTCTCGAGGCCATCTCAAATACGGGCCCAAATAATAAAAAATTAAAAATTAAAAAGAATTAATAGTTGTAAGAAACGAGGAGGCACACAAAAGATACTGTCATAGAGAGTGGCCATAAGTAAGATAAAGTAAGGGTTCGTAAAATTAGAATTCAAATTCAAGAGCTAGATGTAGATCCACAACTACCCGATCTTCGTGATCTTAATCAAGAACTATATTCTACTGGTGGACTTATTATTTCAAAAATAATTGTCGTAGTATAAACTGAAGGATTTAATGCGCGATTAACGCATAATTGCGCGTTAATCCTCCGTACAAATCAACGAACTAATACGTCAATTAAAACGACGCTTACTTGTTGTAGCGTGCTCCCGAAGGACCGTTGCGACGAGGTCTTGCTACCAGTCGGTTCACGATCACGAACGGATCGGATACGTGAACTTTTTTCCAC